>JASAND010013630.1:0-15175 GCA_030248195.1 Trissonchulus latispiculum
TTGTACTTCGTTCAGTTACGTATTGCTACTCGACACGGACTTTCTTTTGCGCACAAAATTTGCGCAGGATCTGCGGGAATCTGCGCAGCCTCTGCGCAGCGCCTCTGAAGGCTGTCATTGGGGCGTTTTGACTCATATTATAGGGGTCGCTACCGCGACCCTATGATAGGGGTCGCTACCGCGACCCGTATGATATATATATATATATATATATATATATATATATATATATATATATATTAGGGGTCGACCGGATATCCGGATCCGGATCCTACCGGATATTGCAGATCCGGATCCGGCAACAAAACCGTCCGGATCCGGATCTTTTTTTGAATTAACGAAACAAACGAAATTTATTGGTGAAACTAAGCAATAAATGTCAAGATTGCTCTAAATTAATTTCTATAAGCAATTTTGTTGTGTTAAGAGTCTGGATTTTACTGGGGGCTGCGGCCCCCAGACCTCCTTTGATCTTTTTAGTATTCAGTAGAAACTAATTTTTTCAGTAGACATTGATATTTCATTGGCTACACTAATATTTTATGTTGAATTAATTTCTATTTATAATTACATTTTTATGAATGAATACGTAGGTTAAATTTGGTTATTTTAAAACATTTGTAAACTCATAAACATAGTGCGACAATTTAGCCTATTAACTAAGTAGTTGGGGTTTTCAAATCTTAAAATCTTTCTGAATGAATTTTAAAAATGTTTTAATAAAGCTTTTCTTGAAATTTATTCTCGAAAATAGCAATACATTCTTGCAGGTCTGTATCGCATTTATCCAATGCATATTTAAATTGCAGATACGGGGTGAACTTATCCATTGCTAATAAAATTTAAGCTCGAATACGTAATTAAAAAATTCATTAAAAGTAAGTAACTATGAATTCAGCAGCAATGGGCTTGACTTCTATAATTTCTCACTGTTCTAACCTCGGACAATTCTTTGAAAATTGTCGACTTTATTATAAAATGTTCCATGTTTTTATGCGAAAATTAATTTCAATATTTATATATATTTGTCAATATATAACGTACGTATATTTGTTAAATTCAAGTTATTTGCAGCTTTCCGATAGAGTAAAATTGCTGAAATTTGTTAACTAAATTCATGAACAGCATTTTAAACATTTCCAAAGCCATAGAAAACCCCATATGCTGTAACAAAGCCAAGAAAAATTTTTAAAAATTTACATGTATTTTGAAGTCTAGATCCGGATCCGGCCGGATCCAAACCAGATCCGGATCCGGGTCCGGCAAAATTTTGGATCCGGTCGATCCCTAATATATACCCATACAAAATTTCAGCTCGATTGGTCAAATTTTAAAAACTTTAGCACTGGGGGGAGGGAGGGTAATGTGGAAAAGACCGGTAGCGTAAATATAACTTTCTTCCAACAATATCGTATATATATATATATATGTACATATGTAATATACGTATATACGTATATATGTAATATACGTATACTTATTAGAGATGCACCGGGGCCGCCACTACCGGGGCCGGGGCCTCATCGTGGCCCCGGCCTGGAAAGTGGGGGTCCAAATCGAAAATTCTCAGGAAAATTTAGAGCTTGCAATAATTTTTGATATACAAACGTTACTATCGTTCTTTTCATTCATATCGGAAGGAAAAACAAACGATTTGTAACACTTTTTGCCTTTCGAAAATTCAAAATTTTGGTCAAAAATGTCAAAAATTTACAAAATTTTGCTAATTTTTGGCCCCGTTGGGTACCAGAGCTTGACCACCGGGGCCGGGCCGGGCCGGAGCCTGACTACCGGGGCCGGTGCCGGGGCCAGGCCCCGGTGCATCCCGGGTCTTATCTCGATTACCCCCCCCCACTACTCAAAATCTTTAAAACTTGACCAAATGCGCTAAAATTTGGTGTGGGTATGTTTTCGACCGCTGAGTCCAAAAATCGCAAAATTTTTCGATTTCGCGAAATTCGATTTTTTCGATTTCTGAGGGGGGCCAAGGGAAACCGAAAAATTTTTTGTCTTCGATTTTGCTGAAAAGATGTATATAGGGGTTTTCGGGGTCGTAGAACACGTATCTGAAGTCCGTTTTTCGATTTAGTTTTTCGTTAGCTCAGTATAAGCTTACATCTTAAGCTTAAATCTTTAGCTTATACTGAGCTAACGAAAAGCTGAATCGAAAAACGGATTTCAGATACGTGTTCTACGACCCCAAAAACCGTATATACATCTTTCCTGCAAAATTGAAGACAAAAACTTTTTCGGTTTCCCTTGGCCCCCCTTGGAAATCGAAAAAATCGAATTTCGCGAAATCGAAAAATTTTGCGATATTTGAACTCAGCATGGTCGAAAACATTCCCACACCAAATTTTAGAGCATTTGGTCAAGTTTTAAGGATTTTGAGTGGTGGGGGGTAATCAAGATAAGACCCGTGCATCCCTAATATATATACTTATGTAAACTTACGTAAGTTAGCACAACATTAGGATTAATCTGGCATAATTCGGCAGTCGCTTCATCTCTGCAATAGGGAATGGCTGAACAAAATAAGCAGAGCAGACGATTGGTAGAACTGTTGTAGATGCTCCACGCAGCTAGCTAAATAGTCTACATATACCGCAGCTCAACGTTCTCCGAACAGGAAACAGTACCTATCTACTGAATTGATCATAAGAGAAGTATAAAATCACTCAAATCTAAAATAATATATATATATACGTACACAAATACAAAGCTCGTATATAAATACGGTTTGTAAAGGACACATATATAGGATATCCTGAATTTGTACTGCAAACCTTAGGAACACAAAAGTACAAGTGTCCAATATTAAAATTCTTATTACATCCTGGACAATTTCAGTTTCAAGATGTGACCACAGGCTATCTACTTTAATTCTCTGCATGACATCACATCCACGCATTTGCTGCTGTGATTGGAAACAGTCTTGCTGATTAATCATATGTATATACGTATAATTCAAATTAAACAGAAAAGAGCCTAGAAACCTCAGTCAGTATAAGTAATACAATCATTTCCTTCTAACAATTTGTCATAATATGTGGGTGGTCTGACCGGATACACGAACGTAGTAAATATGTTATATATATGCATCTGGTAGGTCAGTGCACATAGATCATTACCAAAAACAATATATACAAGAATAAAAATGCTCCGGTGGAGCATGAAAAATGCAATATGGGTGACATTCGGTTGTAAATGGACAGAGGACTAGGTTTTAAAACGTTAATATGGGAGGGGCAGGTTGTAAATGACACAGAGGACTAGGTTAAAAGCGCACTAATATGGACCAGCTTCGCTGAACAACCCATATTCGCGAAAACTGTCCAGAGTTTCTATCGGCTGCTGCTTGCTGTTGCTATTGGCAGTTCTTCGGAAAATTGTACGACTTTTGTCAGCATGGCCTGCAAGTACATATTGTGGCCGTGCTCCTTATTATACAACTTAATAATACACGTCCATAATGTCAACTGCTTTTCGCATCAACTTAATACAAGATTATGCGCTAACACTGCAGAAAAAACACCTTGAACACCTTTCTACCAGAACTGCTTTGTTTATTTGGAATACGTAAGCTTTAATATTTCACAATCGTCCCGCTTGCTTTGAAAGCTGAAGAATGTAGATCTTACTCGTATGTGGAGTGGAGTGGAGCATGAGTGACCGCGAATATGGGTTGTTCAGCGAAGCTGGTCCATATTAGTGCGCTTTTAACCTAGTCCTCCTGGCATTTACAACCTGCCCCTCCCATATTAACGTTTTAAAACCTAGTCCTCTGTCCATTTACAACCGAATGTCACCCATATTGCATTTTTCATGCTCCACCGGAGCATTTTTATTCTTGTCCTATTTCATTTTTAAGGTTCTCAGTAAATAGCAAAAACGTTAAAGCTGTGTGAAAGAAACTTTAAAAGTTCCGCCAATCATTAATAGTCAACCGAAAGTACAGAACAAAGAAGCTTGAAAAGTTCCAAGTTCTTCCTTTTTCTCTATTTTGACAGAAATCCAACATCCAGTATCCATGGGCTGCAATAGTTTTAGTTACTGTATATAGCATATAGCACTCTACTGCAGCGCAAACAAATTTCGGATGATTGCAACTTTCCGGTAGCTAGTTATAGGCCGTGCTGTGCTTCAGCAGCACTCGACTGCAGCCCAACCAGATGCAAACGTTACTGTCGGTGAAAGAAACTCATACGGCACGATTTGCAATGCTACTCTGCACTTGTGTGCAAAATTTCAGACGATTGCAAGTTTTCTGTAGTTAGTTATAAGCCGTGCTGTACTTCAGCAGCACTCCACTGCAGCGCAACCAGATGCAACCACATAGTAACATCGTAATAAGTATACAAAACGTATCTATAATAGTTTGTCATGTCCTAAACAATCTGTATGCCGAATTTCAAATACCAGTGACGAATGAATAACTTGTTATCGACTGTGCTGTGTTTGGGGCAGCACATACAGCACCGTGGAAGCTACAGAGTGCACCAACGAGCATAGCTACAGTTCCCCCTTACTACAGACATAATTTTCACCAAGTTTCATATGTTTAGCCGTTTACAGTAAGTCTACAGACAGCGTGCTATGGTTGCTGCATAACAGTACAGCACGATAGCATCACCGCACAGCGCTGCGACTATGCTCATCGTTTTCAGCGACCCCGATAACCCTTATATGCGTCCCACTATATGGCCCAAAACAGCATATTTAGGCCTATTTTTGACTATTTCCTGTAGAGTTGGGACTTAGAAATTTTCCGAAAATGGCTATTTGGCCGGACCAACTTTGGGCCGGCCGCCAGAACGATCCTGGCCAGATATCAAAAATCGCCCTCGTTAGGACATATAAACCCTTCCGTAGATCCTTATGCAACAAACCACGTCTCTCTAGCGTCTTCCCTGAGTCCTGTAGCTTTGACAAAAAATTGGCCATTTTTGGCCATTTTAGCGCCAAGTCCACTTTTGGCCGGCCGTACAGGTGGCCGGCCGGGCCGGGCAGCGAAAAAATATCAAAAAGGTTCACTTTCGGAGTGTTTAGCTGGCACGGAGCTCGAACGTGTCTCCAAGGGCCGCACTGAGCCTTTTACACCCATATTATAGGGGAGCGCTCTCGCGCTCCCCTTGGGGCTAAAATGGCCGGCGAAGGGGAGGCAGACAAAATGGACTAACTTTTAAAATGTGCAACAAAGCGAGGATTGCGGGGAAGACGCTAGAGAGACGCGGTTTGTTGCAGAAGGATCTACGGAAGGGTACATATGTCCCAACGAGGGCGTTTTTTGATATGCGGCCAGGACAGGTGGCGGCCGGCCCAAAGTTGGTCCGGCCAAATAGCCATTTTCGGAGATTTTAAGGCCCAACTCTACAGGAAATAGTCAAAAAATGGCCTAAATATGCTGTTTTGAGCCGATATAGTGGGACGTACCATACAGAGTTATCGGGGTAACGCTGAACACGACTGAGCATAGTCACAGCGCTGTGCGGTGCTGCTATCGTCCTGTACTGCTATGCAGCAACCACAGCACGCTGTCTGTAGACTTACTGTAAACCCGAGCTGGAACATAATGAAACTTGGCGAAACGAATACGTGAAATATGTACGTATGCATGTGGGCGGGGGATCCAAGTTATTCGGGGGACATATATATATATATATATAGTATATCATTCATGTCACTATGCAGCTGAGTGCTGTTGAAGTAGCATGGACCATAACTGGAGCCGTGTACAGGTAAGTGATGTGGGCCGAAAGCCCAGTCGCGGAGCACTGCAAATCGTGCCGAGTGACTGTCCCTTCGGAAAAGCAGGTGAACACAGCCGGCCTATAACTAGCTGCAGGTCAGTGCATACGAAATTTTGCCCCCAATCCAGTCGCATTGCCACGGATATCTCAACGACAGTTTGCAGCCTTTGTATAGTGCTCGGAAGTACAGCAACGGGACTATAACTAGGTACAGATGAGAGTTGCAATCGTCCGAAGCGCGCACAGAGCCCAAGTGCGGCAGTAACTAAAACTATTGCAGCCATGGGTACTGGATGCTGGATTTCTGTCAAAAATAGAGAAAAAAGGAAGAGCTCGGAATGCTTCTCTGAAACTGTGTACTTTCGGTTGACGATTATGACGGAATTCTTTAAAGTTTCTTTCACACAGCTGCAACGTTTTTGCTATTTACTGAGCAACCTAAAAACCGAAATAGGAAAAGAATAAAAAATGCTCCGGTGGAGCATTAATAATGCAATATTGGTGACATTCGGTTGTAAATGGACAGATGTCTAGGTTTTAAAACGTTAATAGGGGAGGGGCAGGTTGTAATTGCAATGAGGACTAGGTTAAAAGCGCACTAATATCGTCCAGCTTCGCTGAACAACCCATATTCGCGGTCACTCATGCTCCACTCCACTCCACATACGAGTAAGATCTACATTCTTCAGCTTTCAAAGCAAGCGGGACGATTGTGAAATATTAAAGCTTACGTATTCCAAATAAACAAAGCAGTTCTGGTAGAAAGGTGTTCAAGGTGTTTTTCTGCAGTGTTAGCGCATAATCTTGTATTAAGTTGATGCGAAAAGCAGTTGACATTATGGACGTGTATTATTAAGTTGTATAATAAGGAGCACGGCCACAATATGTACTTGCAGGCCATGCTGACAAAAGACGTACAATTTTCCGAAGAACTGTTAATAGCAACAGCAAGCAGCAGCCGATAGAAACTCTGGACAGTTTTCGCGAATATGGGTTGTTCAGCGAAGCTTGTCCAAGTATTAGTGCGCTTTTAACCTAGTCCTCTGTGTCATTTACAACCTGCCCCTCCCATATTAACGTTTTAAAACCTAGTCCTCTGTCCATTTACAACCGAATGTCACCCATATTGCATTTTTCATGCTCCACCGGAGCATTTTTATTCTTGTTATATATTGTTTTTGGTAATGATCTATGTGCACTGACCTACCAGATGGATATATATAACATATTTACTACGTTCGTGTATCCGGTCAGACCACCCACATATTATGACAAATTGTAGAAGGAAATGATTGTATTACTTATACTGACTGAGGTTTCTAGGCTCTTTTCTGTTTAATTTGAATTATACGTATATACATATGATTAATCAGCAAGACTGTTTCCAATCACAGCAGCAAATGCGTGGATGTGATGTCATGCAGAGAATTAAAGTAGATAGCCTGTGGTCACATCTTGAAACTGAAATTGTCCAGGATGTAATAAGAATTTTAATATTGGACACTTGTACTTTTGTGTTCCTAAGGTTTGCAGTACAAATTCAGGATGTCCTATATATGTGTCCTTTACAAACCGTATTTATATACGAGCTTTGTATTTGTGTACGTATATATATATATTATTTTAGATTTGAGTGATTTTATACTTCTCTTATGATCAATTCAGTAGATAGGTACTGTTTCCTGTTCGGAGAACGTTGAGCTGCGGTATATGTAGACTATTTGCTAGCTGCGTGGAGCATCTACAACAGTTCTACCAATCGTCTGCTCTGCTTATTTTGTTCAGCCATTCCCTATTGCAGAGATGCAGGTATACATATTAGGGATCGACCGGATCCAAAATTTTGCCGGATCCGGACCCGGATCCGGATCTGGTTTGGATCCGGCCGGATCCGGATCCGGATCTAGACTTCAAAATACATGTAAATTTTCAAAAATTTTTCTTGGCTTTGTTACAGCATATGGGGTTTTCTATGGCTTTGGAAATGTTTAAAATGCTGTTCATGAATTTATTTCACAAATTTCAGCAATTTTACTTTATCGGAAAGCTGCAAATAACTTGAATTTAACAAATATATATACGTACGTTATTTACAAATATATATAAATATATATTGAAATTAATTTTCGCAAGGTGAATATCAAAAGAATTTTTGAATGTGTGGTGGGCATGAATCATACATGAAAACATGGAACATTTTATAATAAAGTCGACAATTTTCAAAGAATTGTCCGAGGTTAGAACAGTGAGAAATTACAGAAGTCATGCCCATTGCTGCTGAATTCATACAAGTTACTTACTTTTAATGAATTTTTTAATTACGTATTCTAGCTTAAGTTTTATTAGCAATGGATAAGTTCACCCCGTATCTGCAATTTAAATATGCATTGGATAAATGCGATACAGACCTGCAAGAATGTATTGCTATTTCCGAGAATAAATTTCAAGAAAAGCTTTATTAAAACATTTTTAAAATTCATTCAGAAAGATTTTAAGATTTGAAAACCCCAACTACTCAGTTAATGGTCTAAATTGTCGCACTATGTTTATGAGTTTACAGATGTTTTAAAATAACCAAATTTAACCTATTCATTCATAAAAATATAATTATAAATAGAAATTAATTCAACATAAAATATTAGTGTAGCCAATAAAATATCAAAGTCTACTGAAAAAATTAGTTTCTACTGAATACTAAGAAGATCAAAGGAGGTCTGGGGGCGGCAGCCCCCAGTAAAAGCCAGACTCTTAACACAACAAAATTGCTTATAGAAATTAATTTAGAGCAATCTTGACATTTATTGCTTAGTTTCACCAATAAATTTCGTTTGTTTCGTTAATTCAAAAAAAGATCCGGATCCGGATGGTTTTGCTGCCGGATCCGGATCCGGATCTGCAATATCCGGCAGGATCCGGATCCGGATCTCCGGTCGATCCCTGATACATATATATACATATATACATATATACATATATATATATATATATATATATATATATATATATATATATCACTGGCGGATCCAGGATTTCGTGTCGGGGGGGCGGTAAAATTTTTCCAGCGGGGGATCTGGGGGGCGGAGCCCCCCAGAAGTTGAAGAAATTTTTTGTTTTTGTTGCACGGTTTTTTTTTGTGTCCAGGAGCGTGTCCAGACACAAATTTTCTTAGCTGGACACAAAAATTTTTAGCTGGACACAAGGTAGCCACAGCCAAATTTTTCATAGAGAAGTGTCCAGAAAAAATTCCTGAGCATCCCAAATCTTTAAAAAAGCTCTAACTTTTAGCTATATAGGCACCCGCCCCCAGACCCCCGGTTTATTATAGTTACGTTGCGTTGCTTGTTTGAATTTTATCAGCTTGAGTTATATATATGTATATACCTTACGTATATATCTGGTGAAACCATGGCGCCAGCCAGAAGACAACTAAGGTAATTCGAAACAGCAAAAAGTGGCCAGAAAAATACTTTCATGTCTAGAATGCAAAAATTTCTCAACTTCTGGGGGGCTGCGCCCCCCAGACCCCCTGCCTTAATGTTTATATGAATGCTTAATTATATTTAACTACCCCAATCAATGAAGATAAACTACTACATGTTTGTTCTCAAAGTGAACCTTGTGTGTAAAATTAAATAAATTTGAAAAGAAAAATTTCAACTTTGGTGCCGCCCCCCCTGTCAGAAAACTCTGGGTGCGCCACTGATGTTAACAGCTTGATCAATTCACTACTGTAAATCCTATTCAATTTTTTCCCAATAGATACATATATACGTATCTTTGACTCTTCTGTCTGAACTACAACCTGAGAAATAATTATATACGGATAAAATTTGAATAAATTTAAGTATAACAGATTTAAATGTTTTGGATAAAAATACGTATATATGTACTTAAACTATATACATACACAAGAATGTAAACTGTTAACTTCATACTCACTTCTGTTAAGCTGACGTACTTTCGTAGGTTTTAACCCATTTGATTCAGGTTGCCAAGTCACTGGATTCTGACTGCAGCCTGAAGCCAGGGAATCGGCCGGTGGAGGACTGGTTGGATATTGTCGGCCGGTGGAGGACTAGCTCGACATTGACTGTATCCTACATTTTCAGGGTATTTTTTACAGGGGGGGGGGGGGGGGGGGGGCCCCCCCCGAAATTGACCTTCCCCCCCCGAAAATGCCTTCCCCCCCCCCGAAATCGCCCCCTCCCGGGATTTTTGCTTCCCCCCCCCCCGGGATTTTTTGGAATCCCAGATGTTTGCCAAAAATAGGCAAATTTTCAAGAATTTTCCTGTTTCGCCGGAGATTTTTTCGTAAAAACAACTATTTTTACCTTGAATCCTGGAATTTTGAGAACTTTTAGCGTTTCTCCATGCGAAATACGCCAAAAAATACCATTTTTTGGCTCATTTTTGCAAAAAAATCTTCCCCCCCCCCCCCCGAAAATTTCTTCCCCCCCCCCCCCGGGCCCGGGAAGCCCCCCCCCCCGAAAAAAAATCCCTAAAAAATACCCTGCATTTTTTTTGTGGATACAGTCAACAATAGCTACTGTTTTCGGTTTCCAAAAGTCTGGAACAGTTTACCCTCAGAGGTCATTTCTCAGGTAATTTCAATAATTTCTATACCAGAATCCAGTCTCTGAACTTGGAACAGTTTTTGAAGGGGCGGGGGGTTAGGTGACCACATGTTGGTCCTCTTCCGCCTTTTTCTCAAAATTATTCACTTGTCTCTTTATCAGCTGACACCTAATAAGAACAGATTTGTTAAACTGATATATGTAAGTTTGTCGTATATTATTATACTGGCATTTTTTTAGTGGGGGGGGCCCCCCCAACTTTTCGGTTTCCCCATCAACTTTTCGGAGCACCCCCAAATTTCGCCCCCCCCCCCCCACTTTTCGGCAAGCCCCCACCCACTTTTTTGGGGGTCGCCCAAAAGTGTCAAAAAATTAGGTTTTTGAGGTCAAATTTTCAAAAATTTTCTCAATTTTTAGCTAATTTATGGACTTATAAGCTCATTTTAAGCTTAAAAACAGCGATTTTTTGCGTTTTTACCTTAAAAATGATACTTTTTCGCTAAAAATTTCGGTATATTTTACTTTTGGCTCGTCCCCCCCCACTTTTCGGAAGCCCCCCCCCACATCCCCCCTCCCTAGGGGGGGGGGGGCGTACCCCCCCCCCCCCACTTTCAAAACCCTAAAAAAATGCCAGGGGGGGGGAAACCCAAATGGGGGGAAAATAAACCCACCGCTCACAGGTCTTAAAAATTGTTCTATCGCAATTCTGACACTTCCAGTGTAAAATTCAACCCTTTTTTAGTTAGTATGAACCAAAAAACCCGATCTAAGTACGTAGCTTTTTTGAGATCTCATGTGCCGTTGAAAATGCTGCATCAACTGGCCAAATTTCATAAAGTTTAACACAAACATAGGGCAATTTTTGAAAAATGTTAAAAATGATGTAATTTGATAAAACTTATTATTCTATCGTGTAGAGGATGGTTTTTTTACGTAGAATTGGCTGTTAAAATCCACAATTGTACCTGTATTGGGTCCTACAGCACCGAAATGGCACTTTTAAGGTTTTCAGCACCATGCTAGCCAGGTTGCATTCTAGACATGAAAGTACTTTTTCTGGCCACTTTTTGCTGTTTCGAATTACCTTAGTTGTCTTCTGGCTGGCACCATGGTTTCACCAGATACGTAAGGTATACACATACGTATAGCTCAAGCTGATAAAATTCAAACCAAGCAACGCAACGTAAGTCGTCCTAACTATATGAAACCGGGGGTCTGGGGGCGGGAGCCCCCAGCTAAAAGCTAGAGCTTCTTTTAAGGTGCTGGTTTCCTTTTGCGCAGTGCTTTTGTATGATTTTTTGAAACGCTATTAACTTTCGCAATTTTGGGAGTTGCAAAGAGCTTTATATATACATCGTTTTAAAGCTTATTATCTGGACATTCACATGAGCTTACAGAACTGGCAAAATTAGCAAAAAAAATAGCAGAAATTTTCTGACAAGCTGACATCTAACAGGATGAATATAGACCAAAAGTTTTTGAACATCGATTTCTCAAAACTGAAGAATCGGCCAAAAGTTCTATTTGTGCCATGATATGAAGGACATATGGGCCGAGGGACGTTTTGTTGGATTTGGCTCAGCAGGTCTTAACGGTCGAGAAAATCGGCCAAATGCACAGTAACACGAAATTTCGCAACTTCGCATTGAGTTTTCTCGCTACTCAATATGTTTTAGCCGAAACCAAGAAAAACGTCCCTCCGCAGAAGTGCGAGTTTCGACTCTGCCGAAAATCTCCGGAATCCGTCGAGTAGTTTTTGAGAAATCAATGTTCGAAACAAAATACGTAATCGCAGTTTGCCAAAATGGTTTTTTGGCCAAATCTCTAGCTGAAAGCAATAAAGTCCGGCTAATACGCATTCATAAAATGTGCATTTGGACTATTGTATCGATTGAGTATAACTAAGCCAATTTTGTCCTAAACATGTGGCGGTAATTTTGAAAAAACTGATTTCCTCGAAAATGGCCATTTTTTGACACTAAAAACAGTTTTTTGCTTATACTGACTTAACCACTGGAGACAGCTCAAAGGTTGTAAGAGCAAAAATGTTCATTTTCAAGTTCTCTTTCCAGCCATACCAACCAATCCCGTGTCTTGTCAACCTACTGGGAGCTTAAGGCCAAAAACCAAAACTTTCTTATCTTTTGGCCTAAGAATACGGGACTGGTCCTAAAATGTTAAAGAGCACGGAAATAGGTGATTTCGTAAGTTTTAGCCCTTTGCGTAAAGGATTAAAGCCGTAGGTGTAAAAAATACCCGAAAGGAAACCAGCACCTTAAAAAGTAGTACCAGTAAGGAAATTTTTAGAGCCATTTTGTGGAAAGCGGAATCGAACTTTTACTTATATATAATTTGTGTATGCATTTTTAAATTGCATTTTGTAAAAAAGCGTGCATATGCTCTAGTGGTGGGCTTGGGCACCTGATATTCTTTCATATCCGAATTATATCCGCCTATAATCGAAACTTAATTTCAAGAAAAATTTTTACTTCACAGTTAAAATTAAATTTTAATTTTTCTGTCATTTTTGGTGCGCTGCGAATTTCTATACCGTCGTCGTAAATATTTTAGAAGAAATTTATCGCTAATATGCACAATCAAATGCAGAAATACCATGATTTGAAAACATTTGCGGCTAATCAATGTCTATTTAAGCTGTAAGCAAAAAGAAACGTCTACATACGTAATTGAAAGTCAGCAAACCCATCCCGTCCCGCATGCTATATACCATCAAAACACACAAAGAATGGTTAATTCGCGCCGAAGGCGCGAAAATTTTTGTTTTTTCCTGCTTTTCCTCCTTTCTGCATCTTAATTTTTCTGACCTTCGAAACCTGACAGGGGGCGGCCGCCCCCCGCCCCCCCCCTTGGGTGCGCCCCTGGTTCCCCAGTATATACATAAGTATATAATTAAAATTAATATAGCTAGCTACAAACATACAGTACCTATACGAATAGAATATCCAAATGCGAGTCATCAGAAATAAAGATACATATATATATATATATTGCTGGAAATCTTTTGCTCCAAAATCTGTTTGTTGAATCAACAAGTCCGGACAATTGGTCCAGAAAACGACACTGAAATACAAAGCATGTACGTATTATTATAATTATTCGCAGATCTCATGCACATCAGCCAAGCGGGTGGCGTCCGCCGAACATGGATGGGGGTGGTGCAGAAGGATCTTCACTGGCTATATATCATAGGGGTCGCGGCAGCGACCCCTATTATGTAGGGGCGCGATAGCGCCCCTACATAATATGGGTAAAAAGGCGTCTGCGCGGCCCTCTGGAGACCGTGTTGGCCTGGTGCCAGCTAATTAGAGGTCCGGGAGTGGTAAAAAGGTTACCATCGTAAACAACTCGAGTAGTACTACAAGTACCACCATACTTTTGGTTCGAATTCGAAACTTCGAATTTTTGCACTAGGCGATAGTTACCGTGCGTTTGTTTTTTTTTCTCGGTGAATAACGCTTATTGGAAATGCATTTTACGGCGAAGTGTTGGAACGATGTGGGCATTTTGGCACCATACTACTATTATATGTTGGTAGACAGGATCCCCCATGCTACCTTTTTTTGGTCATTTTGGCACCTGGCCAATTTTGGCTCTGTGCCAAGGTCCCAAAGTCGGACTTTCGCTATTTTTCGCAAATTTTGGTCACACTTTTCTAGAACTGGGTAGAAGCTGGAGAGGTCTAGTATCTTTTGTTGAAAACTACCAGTAGGGGTGCATAAAGTAACGAGGGGGATTTTTTAATTTTGCTCCCTAGCTTTCAGGAGATGGGCCCAAACTTTGCATTTTTTTGGCCTGTTTTGGCGAAAAGTTTCTAAGTCCCACTTTTACTAGAAATGGCCTAAAAAGTCACTAAAAATGGCGTTTTTCGGCCTTGGGGTGGTACACATAGATAGTAAATCGGTGTCGCTGAAAACGATGAGCATACTGCTGAGGTCGGTGGATGTGACCCCTGACCTACAGCGCCCACCCACAGTGGGTCCGGTGTGGGTCAAAAATGAAAGTCTTCAAAAGTGGTCAAGTTTTGGTATCAAATGAAAGCCCTTGGCGAGGCCATCAACTTTTGTCATTATGCCACCCACAAAAAGTGGCCCCACCGATGTGGGTGGGGCCTCACCCAAGGGGGGTGTGGGTAAAAATGAAAGCCAAAAGTGGCCAAGTTTGGTATCGGGTGGGTGGGTGCCCCACCCACAGTGGGTCCGGTGGGTCAAAAATGAAAGTCTTCAAAAGTGGTCAAGTTTGGTATCAAATGAAAGCCCTTGGCGAGGCCATCAACTTTTGTCATTATGCCACCCACCAAAAGGGGCTCCACCGACGTGTGTGTTGGTGCCCCACCCACAGTGTGTCCTTTGTGGGTCAAACTAGAATGTCTTCATACGTGGTCCTGTTGGGTACCAAATGAAAGCCCTTGGCGAGGCGATCAACTTTTGTCATTATGCCACCCACAAAAGTGGCCTCACCGACCTGTGGGTGGGTGCCCCACCCAGAGTGGGTCCGGTGTGGGTCAAAAATGAAAGTCTTCAAAAGTGGTCAAGTTTCGTACCAAATGAAAGCCTTTGGCGAGGCGATCAACTTTGTCATTATGCCACCCACAAAAGTGGCCCCCACCGACCTGTGGGTGGGTGCCCCACCCACAGTGGGTCCAGGTGTGGGTCAAAGCCATGAAAGTCTTCAAAAGTGGTCAAGTTTGGTATCAAATGAAAGCCCTTGGCGAGGCCATCAACTTTTGTCATTATGCCACCCACAAAAAGTGGCTCCACCGACCTGTGGGTGGGTGCCCCACCCACAGTGGCAGGCCTCATACTACCCAAAATCAAAAAAGCAATACGTAAC
>JASAND010013631.1:0-11387 GCA_030248195.1 Trissonchulus latispiculum
AAACTAACACCAATCAGTACCCGCCCGAATCACTCAACCGACTAACAACTAACGCCTGACTAACTCCCACTCTCTTCCAATTCAAAACTCCATAGTGAAAACTACCCGATTAGCTAAGTCCAAAATTTGTTCCATCGTTTATGAATATTTTCACGAAAGACGATGAAATATTCCACACCAGTAACAGATGTTACACGTACAACTAACTTAGCTAGACCTAGATAAGCCCTAAATAACGCACCTAGATAAAGATGGTTTAATAATGGCGCGTAGGCCGGAAATGACACAGTTATATTGAGAATAGAAAGTACGCACACAAGCTATAATAATAATAATAATGATGATGATGATGCCGTACTGGCGGTTACGTACAAGGGTAACAAACTTTGCAAGAGCCGGGGAGACCGGAAATACAGAAGGTGGTGGGAGACTCAACTGTGTTGACAAGGGAGCCCAAGGCGAGTGCACACAATATTTTTACAAGGAAAACAGACAACAAACGTGATAAACACAACCCAACTGAATAGGATGGGAGAAAACCCTCCCATCCAATAGCAACATAACACATATATGCATATGGGGGAACACCCAATAGAGTGGGGACGCCTAGCCCAACCCAACCTTCCCCGACCAACTATAGTACGACCAAAAAATGTGTGTACAAACTTCGACCGTTTATAGCAGATTAACCTTTGGAGTAAACCCCAACAATATATATATATATATATATATATATATATATATATATAGATAGATTTATATATATATAGATATATATGTATATATATATATATATATATATATATATATATATTATATATATATATATATATATATATATATATATATATATATATATATATATATATATATATATATATATATATATATATATATATATATATATATATATATATATATATATATATATATATATATATATATATATATATATATATATTTAGAATCCTCAGGAACTCGAGATTTCGAAAATCCGAAAAAATCCGAAACAATCCGGAAATCCGGCTTTCATTCACGGAAAATCTAAAATTTTTAGTTTTTCGCCCAATTTTTATCACAATCAAAATTTTGTTTCAAAGATCAAATAGAGCTGATCCCGCTGCATATTTTTGCTGTTAGAAATTTTTCACGAAAATGCACCCAATATCCGGGATTCCGGGTTTTCAAAATTTCCGGATATTAAAAATTTTCTCCAATACGCACACGATGGGTATCATTCGAAAGCTCTTATCGAGCTGAGCAACTTTTGTAATAGAATAAACTCTTGAAAATGTACACAATTCCCGGAATTCGAGAAAACCGGATTTTCCGGATTTTAAAAATTTTCTCCAATACCCCACAATATGAGTATCATTCGAAAGCTCTTGATGAGCTGAACAAATCTTGTAATAGAACCAATGTCTGAAAATGCACCCAATTCCCGAAATTCCCGAATTCCGGATTTAACTCTAGCTTTGAAGCTATTAGCGAATTCCGAGAACTGGGCTCGTTTCTGCGAGTTGGTTCTATTACAAGATTTGTTCAGCTCATCAAGAGCTCTCGAATGATACCCATATTGTGGGGTATTGGATAAAATTTTTAAAATCCGGAAAATCCGGTTTTCGCGAATTCCGGGAATTGTGTGCATTTTCAAGAGTTCATTCTATTACAAAAGTTGCTCAGCTCGATAAGAGCTTTCGAATGATACCCATCTAGTGGGTATTGGTAAAAATTCTAAGCTTTAAAATGATATTAAAATTAAGTATCGTTGAACTCCTGAAATTGAGTAAATTAGAGAATTTCAAAATTTCCTGCAAATTTCCTAAATTCTAACCAGCATCTTAATGGCTCGAAGTTTTGCTAGCATCATTTTCAAAGCAGTCACCTATTGTTAACAACCCTCTGCTACAAGTTGCTCTGCTGTTTGACCTGTGTTAATGATTCACCTGGATAAATTATAAACGGCTTTTATGCATCGGCTCATAGAATTTATTAGTCCGGAATCCAAGCGGTGGTTGTTTATGAATTTGCTTCACGTGGACTCCCTAAGGCTGTGATAATGTCAGTCAACTATTGTGTAACACTATTCCAATCTTCCAGCATTTTCTACTTATTACTTCAGTTCAGATGATCATAACTGATAAACTTGTTGAATGTTCTTCAGATTGTTCAGAAACCGCATTTGTTATTCATTATTACAAAAATAACTCGTTCCTGGTAGCACTTTTTACACAAGAAAAGTCGGTCAGGAGATGGCAGAAACAGGTATTTTCAGCAAAAGTTCAAAACACTACCTGTCTTTTTAGAAGAATAAATAATCGACTGTGATCACAATAGGTTGAACGGTTCCAAAATCACATTACTCTTTCAGGTAGTAGTCATAATCTTTTTAACAAAGTACCTAACTTGTTGCCCAGTCAGTTTCAATCGGCAGCCCATAATAATTCCAGGTTTAGTTTCAGTTTTACGTAGGTCAAATCCCATTCAGTTTAAGTTTCACTTTCAGTGACTGAAATGGAAACCTGTACAACCTGAACCTGTACCAGCACGCGGTTCCAGGTTGTGCTTTTTCTTGATACCCCTTCAATTTGATAAACCAATTAATAATTCTGCGAATTCCATTCTGGATTTGAAGTCTGAGCTGATTGATATTTGTTAGTAAGATACATTTTTCAGGAAATTTCATAGAACAATTTGTTTCACTAACTGCTAGGTCATTTATACAAATGAGGAGCAATGGATAAACCAACAGTTAATCTTGAGTCTCCTGACCTAATTGTGAGCTTTTGAGTTATTGTTAGAGTTTCTACACATTTGCTGTTTATCTGCTTTCTTCGGTGCTTTTTCCGGCACCTAAAAGTTTACCTGTTTCGCGTTGTTTACCATTACTGCACCTAACTTAGTTGAGGTTCTTCTTTAGCCGCTCGTGACTTAAACAAAAAACTGGCCCCAACAACCTCTCATCTGTCAAACCTATTGCAATTTAGTTTGAAATGGAAAAACGCTGTTATTTTCTGGGAAATGTTTACGTAAAAACAAGATAATTTTAGTTACTTTTTTCTGAAAAACTTTTTATCTACATTCCGTAACCCTATTTGGAGCAACATTTCAAGACGTTATGATATTGATTGCACATTAAAAATAGCCCATATGAATAGTTCCTTAAATTTAGATCCCTGGCACCCTCACACTACCGGAGTTGTTTACAACTTCTAGCTTCAGCAGTCGTTTGCCAAAATCTTGAAAAGTTCCAAATATAACTGCATTTTCCCGGAAAAACATGTTTTCGTTCCCAGTTTTGAACAACAGCTGACGCAACATTTGACACTTTTGTTTTGACTCTGAAAGCTATATAAGGAGAGCTAAGTTTACAACATTTAACCTTTGATAATACAGCTTAGAAAACACTACATTGCCTTGCAACTTTAAGTAAGTTTCATTACGTTGTCTTTTCATTAGGTCATTGTCTTCGCATCCAATCTCATACAAATGGTTAAAGACTGAGCTACAGTAGCGAAGCTCGTCTGTCCTAAAATCGGCAGCCGACATTTTAAATTTCCTAAGAGATGTGTGATTCGATTAAAATTTGTTGAAAGTGTCTCAAATTCAGGTTTTTGCTTGCCGATGCAGCTTGCGCTGCCTCTACTTATCATGAATGAATTTACATAAAATTAAAAAAAATAATTAAATGCTCGGCTTTGGTGAGGCCTATATTTCTTAATTTTGTTTTTTCAGCTTATCAAGTTTATCCAACAATGTCCAGCGAACTTCCAGTGACACATGAATGGGTGGCTGAACAGTGGGACTGGCCACTGAATCATCAAGATGGAGTCGTCAAGGTCATCAATACGGATGAAAAGTTTGAAGTCGGCCTCGAAGTCGCCTACTTCACTCCAAAGGAGATTAAGGTAGGAAGCGTAATAATTGGTGAGGTCGTGAAAGTTCTAAGGCACACCATACTGAAAGGAGTTTAGGACCAAACACGACGTAATCCCAGTACAAAGAGCAGCCCACCCGCTTTCAAAATTACCCGCGACTTCAGTGCTTCTCATGGCAGGCCGTGGTACCTGAATTGGAGAAATGATGGAATGATGAAATAATGAAATAATATGTGCCCTGAAAAAGTCACCAAAGCAAAACCATAGTCCTGGGAAGGAGGTAACCAATGGGCGCAGTGCCTCCGTGAGCGCTCCCGGCAATTGCATTGCGTATTATTAGTAAACGTCGGAGGACTGTACTGTCTAGGTGAATTTTCGTTATGTAATTGCCATCATTTGGCTCGATATTCAGATAAAATTAACTTATGCTCCATCTATAAAGACGTTACCCAGATTTCGGGAACTCTCCAGGCCAAAATTTGAGTTATTCCAATGATTAAGCTTTAGATTAAATTCTGGCCCGGCCGGATTTCAGCATTATGGCCCGACCTCAGGGCGTTCCTCGGGGCCGGCTTTTAGAGACCTCCTATTATATTGATCATCCACAGAAGTAATTTATATATGTGTGTTTCCTATCCACTAGATCTTTTCTAAAGCCCTTTACCACATCGAGGTGTTTAGTGTCTTATGTCCTTTCCTCCTTAATTGGCTAGGTTTAACTAGCTCAGTTGTTTTTAATGTATTAAAAGTAGTTTGTTTACTCAATATAATTAACTCATAAAATCATTCGACTCACTTAATTAAAAGCAGTGCTCGTATGCAGGATAAAAGAGCTGAAATTGCTTAACTTAATATGATAGAATTGACAGAAATATATAATTGCCACCGCAGCACCTCCGACGAGAGAAAGTCGGTCCTGAAATGGGGATCGAACCCACAATCTTTGGCGATCCATTGTTTTATTTATTTTTATTCTTTCAATTTGAACGTGAAAAGGTTTTGTCTGTCTGCTTTTACAGAACAAAATATTGGCTAAATTTGACATTTTAGGTGAATGTGATCAATGACGACGTTGTTATCGACTGCTATCACGACGAACGCTCTGATGCCCATGGCCGAATCACACGAGAGGTTCATCGTACCTATCATCTTCCTCCCGATGTCGACAAAACCACCATGAAAACCAATCTTACTCAAAACGGAGTTCTCACCATCAATGCCAAGAAGAAGCACTAAGAGATGATACCTCAAGTTTTGAGGTTTCAAGGCTGAGATACTGACTTTTGATGGTTTCAGCATATACATACCGTAATATTTGGAAATGCATTTCTAAATATTTTAAACATTTTAAGGCTTTATTTTGCGGTTGTTTGTTGTAGTTCCTGTATATTACATTTATGTAAATAAATTACACATAGCATTCTGTTCCGTTAGTATACCAGTTCAAACTATTTTTAACGCGGTGTGAACAATTATATATGACAATTTTACAACAAACGCACCATGTGGTGAAATGGTTGTAAAGACGATGTAAATTCGTTGTAAAAACGTTGAAAAATAGTGTAAGTTGTTTTAATTACATTTACAACACTTTACAACAAATTTTCCACGACTTTAAATTTACATTTTACGGAGTTAATTTGCGTAATGCGAATAAAACCCGAATTCAAATAATTGTAAATTTGTTAAAATCTTACGGTAAAATCGGATATAATCATTGTAAATCCATCAAAAATGTTAAAGCTGGGCAGCAATGTACAACGATTTAGCCTCTAATGATTTGATTTTACTCCGAAATTATTGAATGGGTAAAGGGCGTAAAGGGATAAGATTGAAGCGTCAAAGACAAGAATGTGCTGCTTCACGAAATCTTTGGATTGAGTTAGGCAAGGCCAGCTGTCAGGAGTAAGCAACATCAGACCGAACGGAAACATCTACATCAGCTGGATGTAGCACCTCTTCCAAAGCTGGCGAGCCAAGAAAACCGTGCGAAAGCCCAAGGTGGGAGGCAGCATGTACTATTGCATCAGAAATTAGCAGAGCTCAATTCTAAACCAAACTTAGGCTAATTTCGCTATATATAGCAAGTACAGCTTACATCAAATGACATTTTCCTATGTCTTTTGCACTTATGATGCTATTAAGGTGGTGATTCCCTTTGGTCACATAGAGCTTGCACCATTATTACTCATTCATTACTTGAAGTTAAGAAGCCATTTATATCAAAGTGCAGCTTGACATTTTCTCTTTTTAATGAAACTACCATGAAACTAATATTGCTTTTCTATAATATTTTAACACTTTTTAGGAGAATTATAATTTTCCAGATTTTTTGCAGACTCAAGTAAACTTTTTCGCGGGACATCGGTAATATCATTCGATACCTTCATCAAATAGCTGGGGACGACTTTTTATTTATTGTGAATTGCTCTTCGTTATGGAGAAATAAGCTGAAATGTGTGCGTAACCTGTATTGGCTGTATTTTGCCTACTTTTTCCAAATTTGTCAAGCACCTTAGCTATAAGGCAGTTATAGGGACAACTAAAAACAACCCTGGGTATATTTGTGCAGAACTCATCGGTTAAGTAGCAGCTCTCCAGCTTGCATGGTGAATGCTCCACAATCTTTGGAAAAAATTGGTCGTGTTTTTGCAAAAACTACATTTTTATGATAGCAGCCTACTGGTTAGCGGTTGGAAGAGGATCATTCGTCGGATAATTTGCCCCTATGAGACTTTCAGATCGACGCCTTTAGTTTGATTTTACGGCTTGCATATTTCATGAAATGATGAATAACCCTTTAATGGAGGGAAAGGGCCATATGGCCCAAGTGGCGATTTTCGTCATCCTATTTTTGGGACAGGGTCCAGTTCAGCGCGTCCACCCTATCTTCAGAAAATATTTCCACACCTGCTTGAAAAATCCAGTTTCTATAGCATTCCGAAGGCAATGAAAATTTTGCTGATTTCAAGCCCTGGTTCGAGCACTGCATTCAAAAGAATCCAGAGCCAGCAGTAGTGCGTCGGTGGAAAAAGCCGTTTCATCAGTTGATAGGGGAGATTTTGCGCATTAAAATTGCGTATAGTTTATTCTGCCTCAAAATGAACTCTTGCTCCTGGAAATCAATTAGTTTATTTTCTGCAATGGAACTTTATCAAAAATTATCACTTTTTCCGACTTTGACGGCTTCTAACTTTTTCTGGGTGCATCGGGGACCATTCAATGCTTACCTTCGAAATGTAGACCAATCAATTCTTTATCGATTGGTGGTAATCCCATTTCTTTACGTGCTCTCAGTAAAAATGGCAGCCAAAAATGTGAAATCGGTCATTTTCAGCCGTTAGTCCGGTGAAAATTCAGGCATTAAAGGGTTAATTGATTTCTGCAAAAATGAGACGTTTTCAATTCCAAAACAAGAAAATCGGCTATATCTCACGGTAGAGAAAAGCTAGAACGTTGCTTTAAAAACAAAAATATGAAGCTTAACGAGATCTTTCGAATGATTATAGTCATAACTATATACCTAGCTCCCGCCACACTTTCAGAAATTGGGAAAAACCGCCATGATAGGAAATCTCGAGTTTTTGAATCGGGATTGCGCGGAGGGTGTTAAAACGCTAACAGAACGTATTTCGGAAAGTTTCGTCAAAGTTCATCTTGATTTACGCCGCCAACCAACAATATGTGCCCAAAAGGAATCACCACCTTAAAGCCCGGTTCACGATGGAGTGCTTTGTGCTTTGTGCTTTGTCTCCAGTGCTTTGTGCTTTTGTCTCCTGTGCTTTGTGCTTTGTGCTTTGTGCTCAGGAGACAGTGCCTTGTGCTTTGTGCTCAGGAGACAGAAAACAAATGATTCATGATGAGAAAGCACAATATCAAAAGCACAGGTCACGGAAGCCAGTTGGACGGAATTCAAAATTTAGGTGTTTTAAAAACGTTAACAGGATGGATTTATTGACGTTTCGAATAATATAATTAAATAATAATAACGATCATAAGTAATAATTAAAAATAATTATTATAAAATTAACTAATTAGTAAAATGTTTGCATGAAATCTTTATTTATTTACGATAGCTAAAGCTAACTCATGATAATTCTTAGCTATTCATGCTCTCAATAATTCAATTTTTCATTTTTGTCGTGTCTAAATGAGCTTTAATTCAACACCGGGAATACTGTAGTGATCATGCGACTTCCAGTTTCAGTTTTCGACCAATCAGCATAGAACAAGGTCTGTTTTGATTGGAAAGCACTGAAAGCACAAGTCAAAATGTTTGACATTGTCAAACATTTCCAAAGCACACCAAAAGCACAAAAGCACAAACTGCACAAAGCACAGAAGACCATCATGAACCGGGAAAGCACAAAGCACAAAGCACTGTGCTTTTCAAACCATCATGAACCGAGAAAGCACAAAGGACAAAGCACAAAAGCACAAAAGCACAAAGCACAAAGCACAAAGCACACCATCGTGAACCGGGCTTAAGGAAGGTAGTATCGGATTAAACGACAGCTTCAGTGATCTTAAACGTGAATTTTTAAATCCGACAAAGCATTTAGGCACGGTGCTAAGTATTCAGTACATCATTCCAAATCAGCCCCCATATATTGCAGTGTAATGGTAGGTATCCATGACAAGTATTTATGGCATTTGTTTTCATGGTGGCAAAACATTGTCAAATGTATGGTGCTCTCGATTTAGTATTGCGATTTCGTGTGGGACTTCTAGTGTGCCACTTATTGCAGTGACTGATGTGTTCAAAGGCTGGTTGATGTGCTGTCGCAGAATATATTTTCAGTGCATTAATTATGAACCAGAGCCCATATTTCATGGGCAAAAGGATCGAGACACGCCACAAAAGTTAGAACAGTTTCAACTCTTTACGACACGCGACAATTTGTTGCACGACAGTTTTATCGCTTCATTTTTTTAAACCAGTGTGAAGTTTGGTCCTATGTGCGTGTATGAACCTCGAAATAAAGACCGGACTTCGTGTAAATTTAAGAAACTAAATGCGGGTTCAGGTCTGAGGTGTGTGATGCAAAACTAATTCAAACCCTAAACTCCTCCAACCTACTTCTATAAATAAAAAGGATCACAAAAAGGTAATTTACTTGCAGCAAAAGTTAGAACCGTACAATGTTCCAAGACTTGGGCTCAATGGCCTCACAACAGTTCACAAAACTTACGAAATATAAAATAAAGTCAAAATAATGCGCAAATTACAGGCGAGAAAAATGGCGGACCCTACACTAATACAGCCGAACCCCACATAAACTGCGTCAAACTAGTTCCTGACAAAGCCTTATATAGTGAAGACCAATCGATAAAGCCAACCTTACACACTAGTAGAAAATGATTGATTGTTTGTAAAGTTAAAGTATAATTTTTAACATCTGCCATTCTAAATACTAATTCTCTTATTACAATTATATCACAGAACTACAGTACAACTATTTTTATACATGTACTGCCAACTTCACAATTGTAAATTAGATTATTGTAGGCCTACTGTAGAAATACTGTAAAATCTAGGGAATTACTGTAATTTTGAAGTCCTTAGACTTAGGCTTAACATCTGACAGACTGATATTCCACAAAATACCCCCCCTTTGCCGCCGCCCGCCCCGGCGCGGCGTTCTCGAAGCAGATAAAACTACAAACAAAGCATACAAGCATACACTGGTAAAACGAAATGATTGTACATGACAACGAAAAAAGGTAAAATAGTGTTGACCCTCACTGGCCACACGTGTGGGACCCCCACTGGCAGACATGTGCCACTGGCACGACTTACACAACTTGACTGACTTATACTGGGCCCTTACAGACAAACTGACTAACTGGGTACTACGACTCGACTACTACAACTACAACTTGAAATAAAAATTTTCGGCTGCCACCGAGACAATACAAAATAAACAGCAGCTAACAGGGATACGCAACGCCGGCGGCGACGGCCCAGAGGGTGTACTCCGGAAAGGTCAGTCGCATCACCCCCCTCCCAAGGTTTGCACCGGAAAAAGAGAAAATACAACTATACGTATATGAAAGCACAAAAATAATAGCAAATACCGTGTAAATAAGGCAATGGGAATCATAAAAAATGGCAGAAGACAAAGCCAGTATAGCAATGAGCCGTATGTCAAAGCCAAAACCGGCACGACGACTACAGATACACTACAGAGAATATATGAAAATAGAGAAATTTGTTCAGAATGTTTAAAGAACTACCACATTAACCCCAAAGGCTCAGGAAAGCACAAGCACCAGGTTACTAGAAAAGAAAAAATATAGTACAACAATTAATCAATTTAAGCAAATAAATCAAAACCAGGCCAAGTGTTCATAGGAGTGCCGGGGAAGGGATAGACCAGTTGACGAGAATATCATAACGGCCCATCAGCAGGCGGCCAGCCATCTGAGGCCGTAGCAACTAAAGTTCACTGCCCAGAATAACGGGGTCAAAAGGATTCGATGCATCCAAGCGCCTCCATCCTCCGGAAGCGCCAAACACGCCTCCTGAAGCACCAAAGATGGGCCATGAAGCGTTGACACCACCTGTGATACCTCCAATACCACTTCCGAGGCAGAATAACACCAGTCCAAGGCCCTGAGGGACATGGCAAGAAATATCCAAAGGAATCGTTGCCGTCCGGCCTCCGGGAGCAGTCCACGCGCCTCCGGAAGCATCGCAACAAGTTCCGGACATAAAGCCAATAGCCACGGAAGCAGTCCAAACGCCTCCAATACTACAAGGGGCGAGGCGATTCACCACTGACGCTGCACACAAGTCAATCAGGCATGGACTGAGGCAACAGGGAGACCCTGCATCACAAAGAAAGAGTCCGGAAGCTATACTGCCCAGCCATACAAAAGGTCGGCAAATGCAAGCACCGGTCACAGCTCACCCGGGTAATGGCCAGCGTCAGAAAAATAGTCCGGTAGAAGGCGGAGTGACAGCAAAAGTCATACGGTTCCGGGCCAGCAAAACCGGACACTGCACCAGTTACAACGAGGCCGGTCAATAGCAACAGAGGGCGCCAGGGGCACCATCAAAGACTTCGGAGAAAACCGGTGAGACAGCACGACCGGTACAGTTCAAACTCCCCAAATAACCAACCATCCCTAGCGCGACCGCATCCGACAGCCGGCCACCAGGACCAACAGAGCCAACCGCGAGCATCCGTCTTCGGCAGCAACGGACAAGGGAAGCACTCCCATGGCACAGTGAATGGGGGACGGGGACGGAGACACAACAGAGCAAGAACCTACAACACAAAAATTAAAATAAGTAGTAAACAGATTATGCACAGAATATTGGAATATTATGGTAAGTGAAGATAAACTACAAAAGACAGACAGAAACAAACAAAACACTGTACGAGTCGTCATAGCCCTAATTATATCTGAAGGGTAAAATTGAAACTATTAAAACGAATTAATAAAACACCAGCGATTAAAAGTAAAGAAGAAACATTAATTTCAAGGTTAAAATTAGAGGAG
>JASAND010013632.1:0-62686 GCA_030248195.1 Trissonchulus latispiculum
CAGCCACGAGCATGGTAGTAGTTACGGTTGTGCTCCTCCAACGAGCGGATGCAGTTTGATCGGTACTTGTACAGTGGACAACCCGGATTACAGCAGCAGCAACATAAACAGACAAGAAGAACCTGCAACGACACACCCCCAGCAATAAATCCATAAAATTCTGGAGGCGGAAAGGGTTCCGCTTTTTCTTCTTCGGCCGCATAGGCCGAGTGCGAATGCAAAACGAGAAGAAATATTCCAATAAAGGTCATGTCACATATCTTTAGCTGAAATGAAATAGTGTTTGATAATGTTTAACTTTAAGACTAGCTTAAGCTCAGTGTCGGTACCTCCATACTATTCGAATATAGTTACCAATAAGCGAGCAATATTCCCGAAAAATTCAGGCCAAATGTTGTTGAAACCGGAAGACTTTTAAACTTGTTAACACACTGTGGTAACAATTTTCAAAAAATATACAATATTGACAAGTTTATTAGAACAAAATGAAACCATTTACATATCATCTTCTTCTCCAGGAAATAATTATTTCTTTCTCAAAATCTTCCAAAAGCCTTGCCACAATGAGGGTAGTCTCTATTTGATACTTTCAACTCATTGCAATTAAAGAGCTTAAAAAGTCATCATGGAAACAAATTTTCTATTTCCAAATATTTTGTCAGGATAAATAACAGCTGATTGTTAATGAACTATTTACATGTCGCAGCAACTAACCTCACTGATCGCAGATTAACCATATCAACTTCAAAAGCTATTAGCAGTGTTGGCATTTGCGATGGGATGGGATTTAAAACTTATCATACATCAGATTGGTTTGATTCAATGGGATCGTTTAGCCCTGCACTCACTTAAAGGGGCAGTCAGCTTTTGGCCGATTTTTCGACCATCTCCGATTTCGCTCTTTTCACATTTAGTACGACTTGGTACGACCAAAATATCTGTGTACAAACTTCGACCGTTTATAGCAGATTTGTCAATGGAGCAAACCCCAACAATGTATATATTTTTAGAATCGTCAAGAACTCGAGATTTCAAAAATCCGGAAAATCCGGAATTCCGGGTTTCATTTTCGGAAAATATAAATTTTTTTAGTTTTTCGTCGAATTTTTAAAACTATCGAAATTTCGTTACCACGATCGAATAGAGCTGGTCCAACTGCATGTTTTGCTCTTAGATGTTTTTCACGAAAATGCACCCAATTTCGGAAATTTCGGGTTTTCAAAATTCCCGCATTTAAAAAACTTTTTCGAATACCGACAAGATGGGTATCATTCGAAAGCTCTTAACGAGCTAAACAGCTGTTATAATAGAACGAACTCATGAAAATGCACTCAATTCCCGGAATTCACGAAAACCGGAATTTCCGCATTTTAAAATTTTTTTCCAATACCCCACAATATACATATCATTTGAAAGCTCTTGACGAGCAGAACAAATTTTATAATAGAACTAATATCTGAAAATGCACTAAATTCCAGAATTCAGGAAAAACGAGAAAGCTAGTGTTAAACCCAGTTTTCGTGAATTCCGGGAATTCTGTGATTGCTTCTATTACAAAACTTCAGCTCATCAAGAGCTTTCAAATGATATCCATATTGTGGGGTATTGGAGAAAATTTTTAAAATCCGGAAATCCGCTTTTCGCGAATTCCGGGAATTGAGTGCATTTTCATGAGTTCGTTTTATTATAACAGTTGTTCAGCTCGTTAAGAGCTTTCGAATGATACATGATACATCTTGTCGGTATTCAAAAACATTTGAAAACCCGAAATTCCGGAAACTGGGTGCAATTTCGTGAAAAACTTCTAGGAACAAAAACATGCAGTTGGACCAGCTCTATTCGATCGTGAAAACAAAATTTAATTGCAATAAAAACTTGGCGAAAAATTAAAAATTTTATATTTTCCGTGAATGAAACCAGGAATTCCGGAATTTTCCAGATTTTCAAAATCTCGAATTCCTGAGGATTCTAAAAATATATACATTGTTAGGGTTTGCTCCATTGGCCAATCAGTTATAAACGGTCAAAGTTTGTACACACATTTTTTGGTCGTACTTAGTTTTCGTTCCAAAAATATGTACATCATGTTTAAAGCCATTAAAATGCAAAATATAATTTTTATCGAGATAAGATCACATACTGATATTACGTAATGTCCGTGCTACAAATTATTTGTGGCATGCTGCAGCGTGCTACAAATAATTTGTGCACGATGCACGTCAAAATTTGCTCTCATCTATATGTATGAACTAATCTTTAGTTGAAAAAATAGATATGAGTTAAGGAGTATGACAGCTGGCATACTCTATGTATTATCAGCTTATCCTGTGTACGCTGGCCCCCCGCAAATTGGACCCCAGTGACCCCCCGCAAATTGGTACCTAGTCGAAACGGGGGTACGCTCACTCGCTCTATGCTTGTGTGCTAAAGCTCGAAAACACGAGCACTACGTGCGCTAATTTGGGTCTGTTTCGAGCTTTAGATTAGAACACACGCATCGCGGCCAATTTTTTTGAAGTGAAGGGTCCAATTTGAGTGGGAGTCAGTCGTTAGCGTGCAGAGGATGTGTCACGCTTATAGTACATACAGTATGACAGCTGTCACAACGTACTCTTGCTGGAACTAATTGCATTTGTCCTGCTGCGTCTCGACTATGCTTGTTACACGTATTATTACGCATATTTAGTTTCCACGTTTCAATTAGGCGGTTTATGCAGGAACCTGTGTTCAGCCATAAAAATTGGTGATCTACATGCAACCTAGAGGATTAACTGTTTATAGAGTTAAAGGGCACTGCCTATTCCTACTATTCTATTGTAGAATTGAATCTCAATGGCAGTTGAATGTTACAAATAGAACGGTAAAATGCACAAAGAACAAAGATCAATATAGTAGGAACTTTCCGCACAAGTTTCGGTTAAAACAGATAGCTGCTTAATATTGTCGTTCACAGATAGATGAGGTTTTGCTAGGACGAGGCTATTAGTCAAATTTTAATGTTCGGGATGCCCTGGTTACAATGACAAAAGGGCTACTATAGATTAGCCAGCTGGAACAAACGAAAGTTCAGGATTTGAACAGACATTACAAATGACACTATAGTTCAATAAATTAGTTGAAGCTTAGAAATTACACAATAATTAGTCTGGGGACTGGTTACAGTATTAAAGTAGATTTAATCAGGTGATTTGAGTCAAGTCCATTACCTCCAAGCAGATGGTAAATGTGCTACGGAAAAGAAACACGAAACTACCAACATCCGAATACGTTTGCATAATATGTAACACTGCGCCGGAACTGTAATAACAGTTTCATTGACAAAACGGCTGCGTTTCCAATGAACAAAGCTAAATATGTTTTGTTCTTAGTTGTGCTGTGACAGTTTCAAACATACATGTGCTGGGAGTTGGGGGGGGGGGTTCACCCACGTCCCCAACCTGGAACTCCCCCAGTGGGTCACCCCTTCAGAATCCAGTTTTTCTTCCGGTTCTTGGGTCGCACCTTCACCTCCCCCTGGAAAATTTCACCTCCTGCACATGTCTGGTTTCAAAGGTAGCGCTAGGTTCAAAGTCGTAATTGTTTTGTTTACATGTGTACTGTAATGCACAATGGAATTCAATTACTATCAACCTTCGCAAACAAAAATTAAACCACTTATTACCAGTCTAATTCTGTGTTTGCTAGTAGTTTAGTCTTTAGTCTAAACTAAAAATATATGTTGCAACGGTCGGAAAATTCAGGCCTGAGTTGTGTGCCACCTACTATTGTATGCTTCAATCGCGCTAGACATGCTCAATTTAACTTTAAATGAACGAATACGAAAATCTAGCAGACAAAGATACAAACAGATAAGAAATTAAATCGTGCCTAAAGATTATGAAGAAAGTGCAAACAGAATAGCAAAAGACATAAGTCATTCAGGTAATCCTAATTAGAAAATGTGAATTTAGAATGAGGTTTGATGTTTCACCTAGCCACTGTTGGATTCTCTATCCGTCCAACATCCAAACTTGTCGGGGCAGTGGGCACCACCATATTTGTCGGTGGCGGATAGCCACGATGCCATGCCATTCCTGGACCACGTTGGTGATACACCCCATATTGATCGCCCCAACCACGTGTCCCGTGGTAGTGGTGTTCTTGCTCTTCCCATCTTCTGATACAATTAGATCGATATTTGTAAAGGAGACATCTGGGATTGCAACAACAGCAGCAGCAGCACACGGGGCCACAAATAAATGACAGCAAAGCCGCAATAATTAACACGGCAAATGCAGCCCTGTGTAACCCTCCAATTTCCTTACATTCAATAGTATCAAAGACAGTCTTCTCACAATCCGTGCAACCAGCCGCACGGCATTCGTCTTTGGTGCAGTAGTGACCAAAAAAGTCCGCCGTTTTTCGATCGCATTTCCCCTTTGCAGCATTTACTCCAAACAAATGCAATAAAAACAGAAATATGCTGAATCCGACCATTTTCGCATTGACTAAAACAGCAGTGGAAACGTGCGCTTATGTATCAAGGAGTTTTTTTGAGACGATGTCATTAAATGTCGTCACAGTGAGCAAAACTAAAAATAGAGATTTTAACAAATTGCTAAAATTGATGTAAACTTATTCGTATATTTTGGATAGGCTGATTCGCTGCTGAGACATGTTCCGGTGAGCCCTATTAACAAAAGATGAGACTTATGCCCTGAATGCTGCTTATATAATGAGCAACGCGCGGGGTGCATATAAGCCAAACATTGGGAAATACAGAAGAGTAAGTGCCGTATCGTCAAGTGCGTAGTTTCGTTTCGACCCTCTTTTTTGTTCGCATTTTTTGGAATGAGTCGAATCCGATTCTTTTAGTCTTTTTGCCCTTATTTTGCATGTCAAACTTGACGAAAGTAGGGTTAGGTCAGATCATCTCTAGACTAGGGGAGGAGGATAAGAACTCAAGCTTATCATACTCGCATAAATTTTGCATTCTTCATTCTTTTCATTAAATTACCATTTCGTTTTCTTTTGCCTAGTTTGCCCACATCATTTTTCGCTGACATAGACATCTCAAACAAAGTTAAGGGGGGGGGTCCAGCATGAAAAATTTAACTACACACAATTTGAACATGGGTGAAAACGGCGGTGCCGCAGCAAAAAAGGCAATTTATACCTGAACATCCTTGAGTATGGACCTTCATTCCGTTGTATGTTTGATAGCTGAAGCTGATGTAAACAAAGAATTTAGGGTAGCTTTTAATGGGGAGGTCTACTTTATGGCTTTATTTAGTGATTTTAGGGAGTAGCACCGGCGCTGGAAAGCCTTGACCACGACAATCATTAACGGCCGATAACTTGAATTTGGTGCATTTGCGGGCTATGGTCCAAGAAGAAAAAATGTTTCCGACAATGCGAGCTTTCGATTGATATAAAATCTAACATATATATTTCATAAACTTTGAAAATTGCTAATTTTCAAATTATGCTAGCCAGACTCTTACATTTGACCCCAGCGACCAACTGGGTGTACTAGAGATGAGCATTTCGGCGCGTTTATTGCAAAATTTAACATTTCGTAGCACAATTTAGCATCTCCATCTTGCATTGAAGCATTTGAAATAATATTGTTAGTAAAATTTTGGAATTTTTCTTTTGGCGGGCCGGGCCGGGCCGAATTTTGTAACGGGCCGGGCCGGGTCGGACCGAAACATTTTGCCAGCGAACCGGCCCGGGCTTTTTTTGGGTTTTTTGGGTTTTTTCTTTTCCCAAAATGATACCCGTTATTCTCAAGTCTCAAGAAAAGCGAAATATTCATTTATCCGGTATGCTGAACTTTTACCGTTACATTCCACTTCCACTGAATTTTGAGAAACCAGTGGAAGCACATTCTAAACTTTGTGCTTCTAATCATTGTGTTAAATTTGAAATCATTAAAAGCTTGTTCTCATTTTGTGCTTCTGTACAGTTCAAAAAACTAAGCCATACGCATATAATACTAAGCTGTACTACATAAGTTACAGTTGAAATAACCATTTTACTAATGAGGAATTATCAGCTGACTGAAGCATATGAAGCAAGACTATATCATCATAGGTAAAGGTTTCTTCCAGAATTAACTGTTTTAATTAATTGTCATGAAACTAGTCTGCCAAGATATGACATGCTGCCACTGCTCTGAGCCATCAATAAGACTGATTTACGGATGTAGAAAGTCAGAACTATATATTGCAAAACCTATGGTATACGGAGACTATTATTAATCTATGTTCTTCGTGATGTCGTTCATATGTATAAATTATTCGGATTTTGTGGTTGGTTTTTTTATTCGAGAGAATTAAGCGTCTGAACTTGAAAGTTTTGGCAAAAATCAAACAAGAATTTTCCGTGAAATGTAGAGCGTGAAAGCTAATCAAATACAGAAAAACTAGCAAGAAGAAATGAAGTTGAAGAAAGTTGTTGAAATGAAGAAACTTCTCGGCAAGAAGTGCCTTCTATTGCCTGTATTCAGGATTCGTTCACTTAGTGAAATCCATTTTCAAAAACTGCTATTGTGTTCTCGCTCTCGTATGCACAGGTAGAGTTAGCCGAATTTGGCAATACAACTTTTTGGGACAAATACCCGAACTAGAACCAAAATCTGAGTTAATTAACAAAATTCGCGCCAACGCCGCGAAAACTTTATAAAATTTTCCCGGACATGGCAAATTTTCCAGGGGGCAAATTAGTTTCGGGAGGATTTCCCCTCTGGCCCCTGCCTGCCACCATTGAAGGATTCTCAGTATTATCCCCGGCCACTCCCTAAAAGCTGCCTTATATTGAGCGCCAGACTTGCCAAACATTTTTCCAAAAAAAGTCGCGAGCTTAAGGGGGTGCTACTAAAGGTTTGCCCCGACTTTGTCCGATTGGCCTACTTTTTGGCGAAGATATAGAGCATGGACGTGGTCGAAAAATATCGGGTACTGAGATCTTAGCTGCCTTCCAGCCATGTGCAGCCGTCGCGTTTATGTGCCCGACCCCCCCCCCCTTTTACAACTACCAACATAATTAATTAAAAATCTCTGCTGGGTGCAAGACCCTAGCTTCAAGGTAGCCATTTGCCAATATGATTTGGCACATGTGCCCCTATCTGCAGAAAAATACTAGACGTCTGTATCTTATCTGCATCTAAGGGAATTTACTCTTCAAATTTGAAGTTTCGGCAAAAATTTAAAAATTTATGGCTAAGGGACTGGTTCAAAATAGAAAGCGTGTATATGCTTATTTTGATACGTTTTACTGGAAACCGTATATGCGTTTTCTTCCTTGAGAATATACGACTTTTTTGCTGCAACAGTTTGTTTTTTGGCTACTTTTTGCAACTCTGCAGCTGCACAGAAACTATTAAAGCCAAAGGCAAGAAGGCCATTAGATTTTTGTTGAGCTTATAGCGTACATACTTACTTGCAAGCTCTTGCTGTATTTTGACTGCCGCTTTTTGCAAGCACCTTTTTAGATTACCACAAAAAGTAGTCAATATGGGAAAATACGCTTTGCTTTGAAGAAAAATACGCTTTCAAAGCATATTTTGGAAGCGCATATATTTGAAAAGGATAGAATTTTGGGTTATCCAGAATTTTGAACCAGTCCCTGACGAAAGGAAAATTGTATTACTGGTGCGAGCTATTAGGCTGTAATTTAATGTATACAGAGGCCCTATAGGAGTACTCATTTGTGCCGAATGGCAAGAAATGCTGCCGCGTGAAAAATGTTTATGTCAACTTTAATCTTCAAAAATTGCCAAAATCGCCTTTTTTGCGCAATGGTACCCCAGAAATCAAAAAATCATGTTTTTTGAAATAAAAATTGGAGATATTTGAACTCAGCGTTGTCGAAAAAACACACCCATAAAAGATTTCAGCTCGATTAGTGAAGGCTTGCGACGTCTATGGCTGCAAAGCCATTACGCAGGATCCGACAGACTGAATAGGCGATTTTTGAAGATTAAAATTGACATAAAAATTTTTTCATGCGGCAGAATTTTTTGCCATTTGGCACAAGAGTACTCCTATAGAGCCTCTGCATACGCCAAATTATAGCCTTATAGCTCGCACCAGTAATAAAATTTTCATTTCGTTAGCCAATATTTTTTAAATTTTGCCGAAACTTCAACTTTGAAGAGCAATTCCCTTAGATGCAAATAAGATACAGACGTCGGATCTCTTTAACTATTTCCCCCCCAAATTGGAAACTGTACATAAACTCGTATTTTAATAACGTGTAAGTAACGCAAGTGAAGTAATACACAAATGGAACTGACAGCAGATGCTTTTAATCAATTTGTAACTAAAAACTTTAAATTTTCAAAAAAATTTTTAAGTTATATAAATTTTAAACATGTTGAATTTTAAAAATATTTAATGTTTAACTTTCATGAATTATTTAAGTTAACATTAGTTCATTGTACATATATACTAAATTTAAGAATTAGCTTGAGCTAATAAATGATTTTAAAATAAATATTTTGAATTTGAACACAAAGAACTGGAAGATTATTTTATTTTTCATTCACAATAGGTCAGAATCAAATAGATAACTTCTATCACCTTTATATCAACCTTTAAATACATCTTGACACTTATGACCCCAATTTAACTATTTCCCCCCAAACGAGTTGGGGGGGAAATAGTTAAAGAGATCCCAGACGTCTAGTACTTTTCTGCAGATAGGGGCACATGTGCCAAATCTATTGGCAAATGGCAACCTTGAAGCTAGGGTCTTGCAGCCAGCAGATTTTCAATTATGTTGGTAGTTGTGAAAAAGGGGAGGGTCGGGCACATAAACGCGACGGCTGCACATGGCTGGAAGGCAGCTAAGATCTCTGTACCCGTTATTTTTTGACCACACCCATGCTCTATGTCTATATCTTCGCCAAAAAGTAGGCCAATCGGGCAAAGTCGGGGCAAGTCGATTTTAGTAGCCGCCCCTTAAGGTGCTGGTATCGCTTTGTGTAAATTCGATCCTACAAGCTTCAATTCGTCATGAAAGTGGATGAAACTTTTCAAATAGATTATTTTCGTGCTCTTTAACATTCTGGAACCAGTCCCGGATTTTTAGGTGTAAAGATAAGAAAGTTTTGGTTTTGCCCTTATTCTCTCAGTACGTGTTCGCTACATTGGTTGTGATGGCTGGAACGAGGGAACCAAAATGAACGCTTTTGCTTTTACAACTTTTGAGCTACCTCTAGTGGTTAAGGCAGTATAAGCCGAAAACTATTTTTGATGTCACAATATGGCCATTTTTGAAGAAATCAGTTTTTTCAAAATTACTGCCAAATCTTACAGACAATTTCGGCTTATTTATTTATACTCAATCGATACACCGTCAAATTGCGCATTTTATCAATACCTATTCGCTGGAGTTCGTTGATTTAAGCTAGAGAATTCGCCGAAAAACCATTTTGGCAAAATTGCGATTGTTTTGTTTTGAACACTGATTTCTCAAAAACTACCCAATGGATTCCCGTGATTTTTGGCTCAATGAAAATTCACCCTATTGCGGAGGGACATTTTTCTTGGTTTGAGCTAAAACATCTGCAGTTGTGAGAAAACTGAATAGAAAGTAGTGAAATTTCGTGTCATCGCGCATTTGCCCTATTTTCTGGAGTACTGAGACTTGTTGAGCCAAATCCAAAAAGATGTCCCTCGGCCAACATGTCCTCCATATCATGGCACAAGAAGAAATTTTGGCCGATTCTACAGTTTTGAGAAATCGATGTTCAAAAATTTTTGGTCCATATTCAGTCTGCCAGATGCCGGCATGTCGGAACTTTTTGCTAGTTTTGTGCTAATTTTGCCAATTTCGTAAGCTCATGTGAATGTACAGATTATAAGCTTTAAAACGATGTATAAAGCCCTTTCCAACTCCCAAAATTGCGAAAGTTATAGGGTTTCGAAAAATCACCAGAAAAGCACTGCACAAAAGGATACCAGCATCTTAAGATGAGTGCCAACACAACACATAGTAGTCAATTGTGTAACGTCTAGCCGTCGACCACGCCTAAGCCTAATATAAAGCCAACACATTCGTGTTTATTCCAAAACAACAACAAGTTATCATTAGATAGAAGTATCACAAGAGCATCAAAGTATACATACAGAAAGTAACCCAAAACAAACGAACAAACAAACCAACAACATAGAAACAAACTGAGAACGAAGAAAACCCTTCCTGCGAATTCATAGTTCAAACTAAACCAGCTAACGAATCATACACACACACAAAACATGCGGACAATCGCTGCTATGTAAATACAAATTTTGAACATACTATGAGATGTCAAATTACAAACTTTAAATTAAAACACAGGCCCTTTTAAGCAATTAACCAGTGAAATAATACAGACTAATAGGTTGGTACACGTACACAGTCACAACGAAAACGTACAAATCACTACAAGAAGAACAAGGACAGTACAACAAGGACAAAGCAATAAATACCACTACAGATAGCAAATAAATTCCAAATATTTCTAACAAAAATTGTCAACAAGTATTCTCCTATCTTAAAATCTGTATTAACTGACATCAGTACTCAGCAGGCAGTAAAGAAAGTATACATAACAGTCTTTCATGTTCAGTTAAGCTGGTCCCTTCCCTTGCAAAGGTGTTCCTGCTAAAAGCTATATAGAGATACAATCTGTACATTTGACTGAGCGAAATTTTAGATTCGAGCCATAAATTCGACACGCTGTGTGACTATATACAGAAACATTGTTAAAATGTGCACACTGGCTCAAAATGCCTACTTACCTATACATAAACATTAGACATAAGCATACATACGGTTTCAAAGGTAGCGCTAGGTTCAAAGTCCTAATTGTTTTGTTTATATGTGTACTGTAATGCACAATGGAATTCAATTACCCAATTTTCAACCTTCGCAAACAAAAATTAAACCACTTATTACCAGTCTAATTCTGTGTTTGCTAGTAGTTTAGTCTTTAGTCTAAACTTAAAATATATGTTGCAACGGTCGGAAAATTCAGGCCTGAGTTGTGTGTCACTTACTATTGTATGCTTCAATCGCGCTAGACATGCTCAATTTAACTTTAAATGAACGAATACGAAAATCTAGCAGACAATGATACAAACAGATAAGAAATTAAATCGTGCCTAAAGATTATGAAGAAAGGGATCTCTTGAACTTTATGACCACAAAGACTTAACACGGTCTCCTTTGAACTTAGTTACTGATTGCTACGCTAAACATTATTAACGGAAATTGACATCATTCGAAAGCTGTTAACATGCTCTATCAGACAATGTGAAGCATTTCCTCGTATGTTATGTTATTAATAAGTTAAGTTTAAAAAGGAGATGAAAATTTGTAAATTCTCAAATTTTACTAACATTTTCTAACTTAATTTTTCTGTAGTGCAAGATAAAAACAGACTACTTATGCCGTTGAATAGAGCACGCTCAGAGCTTTCGAATGATATAAATATTAACGAATAATATTCATCGTAGCAACCACTAACTAACTTTAAAGTGGACCATGTTGACACCTTGTGGTCATAAAGTTCAAGAGATCCGAAGAAAGTGCAAACAGAATAGCAAAAGACATAAGTCATTCAGGTTTCAGGTAATCCTAAGAAAATGTGAATTTGGAATGAAGTTTGATGTTTCACCTAGCCACTGTTGGATTCTCCATCCGTCCAACATCCAAACTTGTCGGGGCAGTGGGCACCACCATATTTGTCGGTGGCGGATAGCCACGATGCCATGCCATTCCTGGACCACGTTGGTGATACACCCCATATTGATCGCCCCAACCACGTGTCCCGTGGTAGTGGTGTTCTTGCTCTTCCCATCTTCTGATACAATTAGATCGATATTTGTAAAGGAGACATCTGGGATTGCAACAACAGCAGCAGCAGCACACGGGGCCACAAATAAATGACAGCAAAGCCGCAATAATTAACACGGCAAATGCAGCCCTGTGTAACCCTCCAATTTCCTTACATTCAATAGTATCAAAGACAGTCTTCTCACAATCCGTGCAACCAGCCGCACGGCATTCGTCTTTGGTGCAGTAGTGACCAAAAAAGTCCGCCGTTTTTCGATCGCATTTCCCCTTTGCAGCATTTACTCCAAACAAATGCAATAAAAACAGAAATATGCTGAATCCGACCATTTTCTCATTGACTAAAACAGCAGTGGAAACGTGCGCTTATGTATATATCAAGGAGTCTTTTAGAGACGATGTCATTAAATGTCGTCACAGTGAGCAAAACTAAAAATAGAGATTTTAACAAATTGCTAAAATTGATGTAAACTTATTCGTATATTTTAAATAGGCTGATTCGCTGCTGTGACATGTTCCGGTGAGCCCTATTAACAAAAGATGAGACTTATGCCCTGAATGCTGCTTATATAATGAGCAACGCGCGGGGTGCATATAAGCCAAACATTGGGAAATACAAAAGAGTAAGTGCCGTATCGTCAAGTGCGTAGTTTCGTTTCGACCCTCTTTTTTGTTCGCATTTTTTGGAATGAGTCGAATCCGATTCTTTTAGTCTTTTTGCCCTTATTTTGCATGTCAAACTTGACGAAAGTAGGGTTAGGTCAGATCATCTCTAGACTAGGGGAGGAGGATAAGAACTCAAGCTTATCATACTCGCATAAATTTTGCATTCTTCATTCTTTTCATTAAATTACCATTTCGTTTTCTTTCGCCTAGTTTGCCCACATCATTTTTCGCTGACATAGACATCTCAAACAAAGTTAAGGGGGGGTCCAGCATGAAAAATTTAACTGCACACAATTTGAACATGGGTGAAATTGGCGGTGCCGCAGCAAAAAAGACAATTTATACCTGAACATCCTTGAGTATGGACCTTCATTCGGTTGTATGTTTGATAGCTGAAGCTGATGTAAACAAAGAATTTAGGGTAGCTTTTAATGGGGAGGTCTACTTTATGGCTTTATTTAGTGATTTTAGGGAGTAGCACCGGCGCTGGAAAGCCTTGACCACGACAATCATTAAAGGCCGATAACTTGAATTTGGTGCATTTGCGGGCTATGGTCCAAGAAGAAAAAATGTTTCCGACAATGCGAGCTTTCGATTGATATAAAATCTAACATATATATTTCATAAACTTTGAAAATTGCTAATTTTCAAATTATGCTAGCCAGACTCTTGCATTTGACCCCAGCGACCAACTGGGTGTACTAGAGATGAGCATTTCGGCGCGTCGGCCCGGCCCGACGCAGCCCGCGAGCCGGGCCGGGCCGAGAAATTTTTTAACTGCTGGCCGGAGCGGGCCGAAACGGGCCGCATCAGCTCTAGAAAATGTTGTAAAATCATTAAAATTAACTACAAATTTACTGATTCTGGTTATTTTATTGCAAAATTTAACATTTCGTAGCACAATTTAGCCTCTCCATCTTGCATTGAAGCATTTGAAATAATATTGTTAGTAAAATTTTGGAATTTTTCTTTTGGCGGGCCGGGCCGGGCCGAATTTTGTAACGGGCCGGGCCGGGCCGGACCGAGCAAACTTTGGAGCGGCCCGTGTTCATCTCTAGGGTGTACTAACCTGCAACATTTACACCCAAACATGACCTAAAGCCATCAATGATGGTGCGCAAATGGATACTCTAACATTTTGTAGGTCTGTGTTGCTATAGCCCTATGTTATCTGCCAAAAACGTCCCATGGATTATGGTATGATGCTACGGTGGCTCTTTTGACTGGTGCTGCCATACATCATTCGAAATCTTTTGACAAGGCAAATATAATGTGAACCGTGTGCCAATTGGATAAATTGGTGAAAAGTTATATTATGATAATTTATGGGGATGGGGTGAAGCACTGAAGCACACCCGAACACTTGGAGATCATTATGTCGTATCCGAAAGTATTCGGTACAGCGATAGCTATGTTGCAAATGGTCAATTCAGTCAAGTTTGGCGCCATTCGAAGGTTTTATGTGCGTGGATGAAAAATTGTAATAGGACAGGCCCAATGAGTCAAAATGCACTATCAATGAGAAGCATAAAAAGTTCAATAATAATAATAATAATAATAATAATAATAATAATAATAATAATAATAATAATAATAATAATAATAATAATAATAATAATAATAGTAATAATAATAATAATAATAACACGTCACTAACCCACACTTCTGTGGGTGCACTGACAAAATAGCTCGGAAAACAGCTGTGTAATGCTAAAACTTGAACTGTTAAAGCAGAAAATGTTGAAGTTTTGGTCCTCAATTGCTCGGGTTTTTTCTTTTCCCAAAATGATACCCGTTATTCTCAAGTCTCAAGAAAAGCGAAATATTCATTTATCCGGTATGCTGAACTTTTACCGTTACATTCCACTTCCACTGAATTTTGAGAAACCAGTGGAAGCACATTCTAAACTTTGTGCTTCTAATCATTGTGTTAAATTTGAAATCATTAAAAGCTTGTTCTCATTTTGTGCTTCTGTACAGTTCAAAAAACTAAGCCATACGCATATAATACTAAGCTGTACTACATAAGTTACAGTTGAAATAACCATTTTACTAATGAGGAATTATCAGCTGACTGAAGCATATGAAGCAAGACTATATCATCATAGGTAAAGGTTTCTTCCAGAATTAACTGTTTTAATTAATTGTCATGAAACTAGTCTGCCAAGATATGACATGCTGCCACTGTTCTGAGCCATCAATAAGACTGATTTACGGATGTAGAAAGTCAGAACTATATATTGCAAAACCTATGGTATACGGAGACTATTATTAATCTATGTTCTTCGTGATGTCGTTCATATGTATAAATTATTCGGATTTTGTGGTTGGTTTTTTTATTCGAGAGAATTAAGCGTCTGAACTTGAAAGTTTTGGCAAAAATCAAACAAGAATTTTCCGTGAAATGTAGAGCGTGAAAGCTAATCAAATACAGAAAAACTAGCAAGAAGAAATGAAGTTGAAGAAAGTTGTTGAAATGAAGAAACTTCTCGGCAAGAAGTGCCTTCTATTGCCTGTATTCAGGATTCGTTCACTTAGTGAAATCCATTTTCAAAAACTGCTATTGTGTTCTCGCTCTCGTATGCACAGGTAGAGTTAGCCGAATTTGGCAATATAACTTTTTGGGACAAATACCCGAACTAGAACCAAAATCTGAGTTAATTAACAAAATTCGCGCCACGCCGCGAAAACTTTATAAAATTTTCCCGGACATGGCAAATTTTCCAGGGGGCAAATCAGTTTCGGGAGGATTTCCCCTCTGGCCCCTGCCTGCCACCATTGAAGGATTCTCAGTATTATCCCCGGCCACTCCCTAAAAGCTGCCTTATATTGAGCGCCAGACTTGCCAAACATTTTTCCAAAAAAACTCGCGAGCTTAAGGGGGTGCTACTAAAGGTTTGCCCCGACTTTGTCCGATTGGCCTACTTTTTGGCGAAGATATAGAGCATGGATGTGGTCGAAAAATATCGGGTACTGAGATCTTAGCTGCCTTCCAGCCATGTGCAGCCGTCGCGTTTATGTGCCCGACCCCCCCCCCCCCCTTTTACAACTACCAACATAATTAATTAAAAATCTCTGCTGGGTGCAAGACCCTAGCTTCAAGGTAGCCATTTGCCAATATGATTTGGCACATGTGCCCCTATCTGCAGAAAAATACTAGACGTCTGTATCTTATCTGCATCTAAGGGAATTTACTCTTCAAATTTGAAGTTTCGGCAAAAATTTAAAAATTTATGGCTAAGGGACTGGTTCAAAATAGAAAGCGTGTATATGCTTATTTTGATACGTTTTACTGGAAACCGTATATGCGTTTTCTTCCTTGAGAATATACGACTTTTTTGCTGCAACAGTTTGTTTTTTGGCTACTTTTTGCAACTCTGCAGCTGCACAGAAACTATTAAAGCCAAAGGGAAAAAGGCCATTAGATTTTTGTTGGGCTTATAGCGTACATACTTTCTTGTAAGCTCTTGTTGTGTTTTGTGTGCCGCTTTTTGTAAGCACCTTTTTTGGTTTCCCAAAAAAAAGTGGCAATAGGGGAAAAAACTGCTTTTTTTGGAAAAAAAATTTTTAAGAATATTTTTGGGGGGGGGGTTTTTTTTTGGGAAGGGAATTTTTTGGGGGTGAGCATTTTTAAGCGCGGGGGGAGGGAAATTTTGTTTTTGGGGGGGGGGTTTGGGGGGTATTTTATTGGGGGGCGGGGGTGTTGGGGGGGGGTGGGGAGGGGGTGTAATGAAGTGAGCAAGATCAAAACTCTGATCTGTTCCAAACTCTGAACACTGTAAACTCTTCTTCTTTACACGGAAGGTCAGCACGTCTGTTCGCAATGAAGCAGACTTAAGCACCAGATCTCTGAAAGGTGGTGTTCCAAAATCAGAGATTCTCTGCGGCCAACCTTAGTAGGGGTCTTTGTCGGTGAGTTCGTTTGAGGTTCCTAAGTTGATCTTCCGTCGGACAGCAAGAGGGGTCAGCACTTGCTTCCTTGATGATGATTTCCAATTGTACAGCAAGCGGGGTCAGCACTTGCTTTCCTGTTGAGCACTGGATTTGGTTGAGTTCTTCCTCACTGGGTCTTCGGTTCTTTCTTGGGGCTGGTAGTTGAACGGTAAACGCACCGTATGTGAAGGCTAACGCGCCTTTGTTTGCTTGTGATAAGCTAGACGGTAAACGCACCGTAGTTTAAGGCAAACGCGCCTTTGTTGCTTGTACTAAGACTCGGTAACTAACAAACGGACAATTTAATGAAAACACTACAATTACGATTCTTACAATTCTGTGCGTTCAAACTGACAATTACGACAACACTAACGAGTAGGTTACAATAGGATCAGATACAGTACACAATTACTGTACCAGAGTTGCCAGATAATTTCCCTTCCTAGGTTACTATTAATATTATTCCTATATGGAATAATATTACAAACTTTGATTAAGTTATTGGGACAAGGTCGATACTCTTAACGCCTTTTACACCCTTCTACTCTACTAACTCTTTCTAACTCAATCTCCCTATATGCGGTGTGTTACCCTATGTGCTTGTGCTTTGTTACTCTTTATACGTCCCCTTACAATAGGACTGTCAAACTAATATCACAATAAACTAAGTTACTAAATATTAACCTAGGGACGGTCTTTGGGTGAGCCCCTGAAAGTCGGACACTGCTTTCGCTCCGACACTCAGTTCAGGGATGCTATGTGGGATAGAATTTGAGGAACGCGAAACAGTTGGGGGTTTTGGATGTCCTTCCTTACTTATCTCTAATTAATAGAAAATTACTACAATACTACAATGTTCAAGAATTGGTGCTTCTTCGGTTTCTTCCGCTCTCAAGATACAATGACTTCCGGCTGCTATCTAAGCTCAAGCCAGAGACTGAGGGGACTGGGCCCCGGGGACGAGAAGGTTGCACTGAATAAGGTTGTACATTTTTAGGTAAAGAAGTAATGAGAGGTTTGGATGTCAAAGTCCACTTTACAGTTTGCCCAAGTGATATCAAGTGCCGGCTGGATTCGTCTCTGATCTCGACCTTAGTTATGCTCTAAGTCCACAAGGTACCTACAGTGATTCGGCTCCACAAAAAGTCTGTCTGATACTCCAAATCTGGGATCTCTTCCGGATCCAATAATCAACCCAAAATACTGATTCTGACCAAAGTTCCTGGATTAAGCACTTCCACTGACTGATCCAAGTCTGACTAGCTCACTGGCTCTGATTCCGAACTAGAGACGATCCGCGCACCTGAATCAAATGGGTTAAAACCCATTAATACAAGGTCACGGTGCGGGAATCGAACCCAGCAACCATTACTCGTTCTTTCGCTTTCCTGGCCCAAAATGTGCATTTTGGGCCCTATTTGAACTTGTGAGTTGACAAAATGACACAAAACCACTGGCTATTGCCCTTTTGACGAAACTAACTGTTCATAGTAATTTCTTGTTGCAGAACAGGCCTTCCTTGGCCGTTTTAGATTACAACTTGGTGATTTGGACTAAACTTGAAGTAATTCTTTGCGTAGACAAAACGATTTGTAATGTTCTCTCCTCTGGGCCCAAATCGGGCCTTAATGACTTGCAAGTATACGAAACAGCCCTCAAAAACGTGTAAACCTCGCTGTTCGTGCAGTACTTGAAAATCTTGCTGGTTTCTGTCCTTTTCTTGCACAAACCGGGCCGCCTGGCCCGTCTTAGGTTAATTCCAACAGATCCTGACAGAAACTCACAGGTTAGCTTGAACAAATTAGATGACCGAACAAAATTTGTATTTTTGGCCTGGTTCTGGCCCAATTTCGTTGATTTGCCACGGGAAACAGGCTTGTTTCCCGTGGCCCACTGCTACTCTCGAACGTACACAAAGCTTGATGTTTTCACATAAATTTCAACTGTTGGAAGATGGTCAGCTATTTATTGTTTACTACAATTAACCTAACTACTGCCTACTTACCTAAATATGTTAAATTAGTAAACCGACGTAATGCTAAACTTAATACTTATACTTATTAATACGAACTAATACTATTATTTATTTGATTAGACGTTCTATGGCTAATCAGCTTTCCTACCCTCATTGGCAAGGTTAAAACGATGGGCTGCTTTGTGGGTGAGTTTTTGCACATAATTAGTTTTAACTCTTTTCTTACCGGAAATACAAAAACTCACTCACTCACTGTCTCAGCAGCCATTTTACGCAGTCCCTACGTACCGACACCAAGACTGCAGCTATTTTCCTACCTAGAACTGATTTAAACTGTCAGTCCGCTAATCGGACATTTATTACAGACTTAACCTAGCGCTAACTAACCATCAGTCCGCTAATCGGACATTTGTTGTGGGATTCTTCCTAAGGACAGATTTCTACTTGTTCTATTTATTATTTACTTGTCTAAACCGGTTAGTACTGGATTCCATAATTGCGGCTCATCCGTCCCCTAATCGCAGGGCGACCTACACAGATGACCGGAAATCCGGCAGACCTGCAGACCTAATGGGGGTCCCCGTGACCCTAGGCTGCAGAATCTGCCCTAACCGTCAAACAAAACAATTTTAAACAGAGTTTTACATTGCATTCACTCCGAAATTAACAATTTTGACATCAGACACGCGTCTAAAGCTGAACTGGAACAAATCCTTGATTACTTATAATTAAAGGCCAAATTGCTACTCAATTTGGCCTAGTTCCTGCCTAATATCTGAGCAGTTACGCATGCATTCTGGCATTTCCAAGACCCTTATCGAACAAAGGGAGTTTACATGGTCTGCCCTCAATCACACACACACACACAGTCACACAATTTTGGTTCAGAAATCACACTAAAAGGGGCTAAACTTGGAACCTCATAATCCATAAGGAATTTACCCAAGAAGCCGACTACGTAAATTTGGGATTCACAGTCACACAATAATGATCGCAATCACGCCAACAACAACACAAACGACTACATATTACAATACAGATTCTAACATTTTCCTACCTAAACCTACCTATTCTACCTATTCTTTGTATGCACATTTTGTAGTGGCTTTTTGGGATTAACGGGCTTCCGTCTGGAGCCCAAAGTTTGTAAGTTTATACTTTTAAACCGAGACTATAAACTTTGAAACTTTGAAAGTTTGTTGGAAAGCGAAACGAGTAATAATTGCTCGGCAATTATTACTAAACAACACAATCATTTCCGCTAAGGACAGCTTGATTAAGTTAATATAGGGGAAGCCGGCCATTCCCCTCGAAAACACTGAATAATTAGTAATTAAAACGAATTCTGGGTTTTAATTCCTATTAGTTTTGGGTAGCCGACCTACACAATTAGCATAACATGATTACAGACAATAGTTTTAACTTCAGTAGTGCCTAACTTCATGAATATGGCCGGCAATTCCTAATTGCCGGCTGTGGGGAGAATTGTTCCCTAGACTTAACTCAATTCAGAACACGAGGTCGTAATCAAGGGACCTCCTATCTCAACTCAGGGGTGGGTCCCCACTCAAAATCCCTTCATTACAAAATAACCCCAAAAAATGTGAAAAAAGGAAAATGTCTGGCCACGAGGGCTCGCTGAGTGAAAAGTGTAAAAACTGGCCACGAGGGCTCGCTGATTGAGAAATGCAAAAACACTGGCCACGAGGGCTCGCTGGTTGGAAAAAATGCAAAAACTAGCCACGAGGGCTCGCAGGATAAAAGCAAAAGTAAAAAGACTGGCCACGAGGGCTCGCTAATTTCGAGTTGATGGTGAGCCAAAAAGGGGCTACCTTTTAAATAAAATTAAAGGCCCGAAGGCCGTAAAATAAAAGCAAAAATAGGCCGAAAAAGGCCTTCTAAAACCTGTAAAAGGTGCGTTTTTTTGTGTGAATCTGGCCGAGCATAATGCGCTCAATGGCCCTAGGTTGTGTGTGTCTTTGCTTCGTGTAGGCTCACTTCATCTCCTCTGACCTGTGTGGGCCAGAGGAGGTCCTAACTCGCGTCCTATGGGGGGGTGAAAAGTGCGTTGGGGATTCTCCGGCCAAAACGCTGGCACACCAGGAGACGCACTAGAAGGGGGGATACACGACCGTTCTCGGCCGGAGCTGAAGCAAAGACTGACTGGAAATTTTGAATTTCCAGTCAGTCTACCTCACGCCTGTTGGCGGTTTTCTTTGAGGTGGACGGGATTTCCAGATTATTCTGGAAATCCCCTTTGTGGGTGCAGACCCGACGTGGGCTGTTTGCACGCCTGGCCCACCAAGACGGAGATTTATGGGGGGTCTGGCTTTATGACCCCCTTTGTGTGCGAATTTCCAGAGCTGAATCTCCAGAAACTTTCCAGACTCCTTGGTTAACACATAAAGGTAACCAAAGGGGAAAGTTTCTGATAAAAATAAAAATCTTCTTGAAATGAAAAATGAAACAGTACGAAAAAATGGCCTCTCGGGGCCCAATATGGAGAAATAAAACTTAAGTGTTGTTGTTACCGTAAACTTTCGTAATATTTATGTTTTGTAATTTTTAGGCGCTCCCTTATTCACTGGCCCCTTTCTCTTCCTTTTAGACACGATTTCTCGGCCAGGAACAAGGGAAGCCGCCTTGTTAATCCCAGCAACAATTGCTCTCCCTCACTAGCGCTGGAGGTTCCTACCGTAAGAACGGGAGGGCAATTGTTGCGCAAAAGTTGTGCATACAAAGAGCAACTTAATTTCCTAGCTAATAAAAACTACATAACAATAATCTACGTACGCAATTACCTAAGACTACTTATTTTCATTTTATTTAAATAATTTGGGAGAGGGTTACGCCCCCTCCGAACCTATTGACACCTATAAATACACGTTAAGTTTCTTCTCTGCGAGGCAAATCTTCGCTGGGAGAGGGCCAACAGAAGCCCAGGAATGGATAGGGATGAATGAAAACATGAATGGGCGTAACAACAAGTGTTTGTTACGCCCACTTGAAGAGTTTACGTAAGGTTAAAATTAAAGAATTAAATTTTAAAGTGCAAAGTTATTTTAACCCATAACTTTCGCAATATTAGGAGTTAAAAGACCGGGTTTGGATTTTTGGAACCAGGAAGAAATTGCCTTTCAGATGAGCCTAAGTTATATTTTCGCTAAAAATTGTCAAAATTCACTAATTATTGCCTAATTAACACTAATTAGGCCTAATTATCACATATTAATGCTCCTGAACCCTAGTTCATACACCTAGCTACGAATATTTAAGCTTTTGTGAGCCATCTTCCAACGTATGACCGTGTAAATCGGCTTTAAACTGCATTTTCTGTAATAATTCGTGATATCTTGAATGGTAACCTTTGATAGCTTTCTTCTTCACTAAAGTGAGTTTGCTTTAAATGAAACTTTGAACCATTTTCAAACAACAGGAGGCCCGCTGAGGCCTGGGGAAGAGTAACGACTCCTCCGTTAGTTGATCAAAGGCTATAGTTGGGGCCTATTACTGACCCGGGGAGTGGTAACGACCTCTCCGTTAGTAGTTAGCCCTGATCAAACCTTATTAGCTCATATTACGCTGGGTTCCTATCCTATTCTGGCACTACCTATGTAGCTTATAACGCTCTTTTCAACCTCATTTCTGGCATCTAGATTCTATTAAGTTCTTATTATTTTCTTGCGTTGTCTGTTCGTGTCCTAGTACTATTATGAACCTAGTTTCTTAACCATGCTAGAACCTATGTCCCGTTTTGTAAAGTTTGAATGATTTGAACCGGCTGGCAACTCTGGTATTCACAAGAACATAAAATAATGACAAATATTGCTTGGACGTTCACATACTGCACACTAGGTTCTGAATAACTGTTTCCAAGAACAACCACCAATAACAATTCCGATCGCGACTCATGGTTTTATGAGTTTTCCTTAGTTTTTGGCTTTTACTTCATCCGTAACATTACAGATTTTCAATTATGTTGGTAGTTGTGAAAAAGGGGAGGGTCGGGCACATAAACGCGACGGCTGCACATGGCTGGAAGGCAGCTAAGATCTCTGTATCCGTTATTTTTTGACCACACCCATGCTCTATATCTTCGCCAAAAAGTAGGCCAATCGGGCAAAGTCGGGGCAAGTCGATTTTAGTAGCCCCCCCCCCCTTAAGGTGCTGGTATCGCTTTGTGTAAATTCGATCCTACAAGCTTCAATTCGTCATGAAAGTGGATGAAACTTTTCAAATAGATTATTTTCGTGCTCTTTAACATTCTGGGGAACCCCATTCTGGAACCAGTCCCGGATTTTTAGGTGTAAAAATAAGAAAGTTTTGGTTTTGCCCTTATTCTCTCAGTACGTGTTCGCTACACCGGATTGGTTGTGATGGCTGGAACGAGGGAACCCAAATGAACGCTTTTGCTTTTACAACTTTTGAGCTACCTCTAGTGGTTAAGGCAGTATAAGCCGAAAACTATTTTTGATGTCAAAATATGGCCATTTTTGAAGAAATCAGTTTTTTCAAAATTACTGCCAAATCTTACAGACAATTTCGGCTTATTTATTTATACCAAGAGTACATAATACATAAGAGTATGACAGCAGGCATACTCTATGTATTATCAGCTTGACACATCCTCTGCACGCTAACGGCTGACCCCCCCCCCCCGCAAATTGGACCCTTCACTTCAAAAGAATTCGCGCGCAATACTTGTGTGTTAAAACTCGAAGCAGACACAAAATTCGCGCACGTACTGCTTGGGTTTTTCGAGCTTTAACACACAAGCATAGAGCGAGTGAGCGTACCCCCGTTTCGACTGGGTACCAATTTGCGGGGGGGGGTCACTGGGGTCCAATTTGCGGGGGGGGGGGTCAGCCATTAGCGTGCAGAGGATGTGTCGAGGTGATAATACATAGAGTATGCCTGCTGTCATACTCTTATGTATTATGTACTCTTGTTTATACTCAATCGATACACCGTCAAATTGCGCATTTTATCAATACCTATTCGCTGGAGTTCGTTGATTTAAGCTAGAGAATTCGCCGAAAAACCATTTTGGCAAAATTGCGATTGTTTTGTTTTGAACATTGATTTCTCAAAAACTACCCAATGGATTCCCGTGATTTTTGGCTCAATGAAAATTCGCCCTATTGCGGAGGGACATTTTTCTTGGTTTGAGCTAAAACATCTGCAGTTGTGAGAAAACTGAATAGAAAGTAGTGAAATTTCGTATCATCGCGCATTTGCCCTATTTTCTGGAGTACTGAGACTTGTTGAGCCAAATCCAAAAAGATGTCCCTCGGCCAACATGTCCTCCATATCATGGCACAAGAAGAAATTTTGGCCGATTCTACAGTTTTGAGAAATCGATGTTCAAAAATTTTTGGTCTATATTCAGTCTGCCAGATGCCGGCATGTCGGAACTTTTTGCTAGTTTTGTGCGAATTTTACCAATTTCGTAAGCTCATGTGAATGTACAGATTATAAGCTTTAAAACGATGTATAAAGCTCTTTCCAACTCCCAAAATTGCGAAAGTTATAGGGTTTCGAAAAATCACCAGAAAAGCACTGCACAAAAGGATACCAGCATCTTAAGATGAGTGCCAACACAACACATAGTAGTCAATTGTGTAACGTCTAGCCGTCGACCACGCCTAAGCCTAATATAAAGCCAACACATTCGTGTTTATTCCAAAACAACAACAAGTTATCATTAGATAGAAGTATCACAAGAGCATACATACAGAAAGTAACCCAAAACAAACGAACAAACAAACCAACAACAAACAAACTGAGAACGAAGAAAACCCTTCCTGCGAATTCATAGTTCAAACTAAACCAGCTAACGAATCATACACACACACAAAACATGCGGACAATCGCTGCTATGTAAATACAAATTTTGAACATACTATGAGATGTCAAATTACAAACTTTAAATTAAAACACAGGCCCTTTTAAGCAATTAACCAGTGAAATAATACAGACTAATAGGTTGGTACACGTACACAGTCACAACGAAAACGTACAAATCACTACAAGAAGAACAAGGACAGTACAACAAGGACAAAGCAATAAATACCACTACAGATAGCAAATAAATTCCAAATATTTCTAACAAAAATTGTCAACAAGTATCCTCCTACCTTAAAATCTGTATTCACTGACATCAGTACTCAGCAGCCAGTAAAGAAAGTATACATATCAGTCTTTCATGTTCAGTTAAGCTGGTCCCTTCCCTTGCAAAGGTGTCCCTGCTAAAAGCTATATAGAGATAGAATCTAAACATTTAACTGAGCGAAATTTTAGATTCGAGCCATAAATTCGACACGCTGTGTGACTATACATAGAAACACTGTTCAGATGTGCACACTGGCTCAAAATGCCTACTCACTTATACATAAACATTAGACATAAGCATACGTAAAAGCAGAAAAAATCACTTCGAACTGTTTTACTTGCGTTTTAAATTTGTCTTACTACACAGCAGTATTTAATTTCAAAGCAGAGCAGACGTGGTTCCTCTCCCCGGTCCTTGTTTCCAAATTTAAAATAAAAAAGGACAAAATTGAAAAGTCATTGATACTGAGAGCCCCTAAATACTGCACAGAAACCCGAATGCAAATACAGCGCGCTCTGAAAATTCTCAATACGTAAATACTCTAAAATAAAACAAAACGATGCTCAAAAATTAATTGCATTCACAACACATTTGAATCATAGAAACAAAAAATTTATCTTCGGAAGGGTGACAATTTTGAATCTGCCACATATTCGAATGAAAACAAATACCTTCAAAGCATATAAGTGACTAAAACAAGCAAATAATCACAACGACAGCATACGTACATGCAGACAAACAAACTAAACTACAAGACCGAATAAAGCAAAACAATTCAAATAGAGTATAGTTCCAAGTTCCCAGTCAATAATGTTGTAAAATTCTTGCACCAACACTGGTTTGCAAAACGATCTACAAAAACCAAACCAAATTTTGTTTATTTCAAAGTTTAAGCTTTCCAAATTAAGGCAAAAAGCACTCCGCTAGCAACAACGAGCATAACTTATCGTTTTGCATAAGGCTAATATAATTACGTAGATTATACATGAAGCATATTAGTGGACGAAATCCACCACAGCTTTCCACACTAGAGTTTCAGGAAGGCAATAAAGCCTCGAAAATAAATATTACGTAACATAACAACAGTAGTAATAGTACACATAAATAGAAACAATAAAAACAGGCTATTCATTTTTAACCTGACCAAAAAGTAACCATCTTAACAGAGCAATAGGAATAACAAAGGATGGTTGCTAGTAAAAACTTAAATAAGAAAGGAACAGTAGATAAGATCATAGATCGAAAAAAGGGTTCAGAAATCAGCTTCTACGACCGGATGGTTTTCTACCTTTCTTGACCACTGGCTTATCTTTGATCAATCCCTGCTTTGATTTGGACGACTACAGTCAACAAAAACACAAATACAAAAATACGAAAAACCTAAAAATATGTGCATATTATTATAAGCTGTTATTTACAACATTTTTAGTAAAACAAATGTTGGTAATTTGGCAACACATTTTCAGTTTTCATTCACATTTTGTTTCCCGTTTTTGTCCTCATTACAAAGTGCCACATCATATCATTCGGTGTATATATAAATATTATATACTCTTGACTTTTGATGTATCATTTTGAAAAGGAAACCCTACAATATTAGTTAACAAGCACAGGGTTCATGCGGACTTTTGGATTTCATTTTCCCGGTTTTTCCCGGTTTTTCCAGGTTTTTCAGACCCATTTTCCCGGTTTTTCTTCCAGTAAATGGCAGTAAATTTAGAAGATTATACATAATTATAGCGACGATTCTATTTATTTTGAATCCTTTTTGAGCATTTTAGCTATCGAACACAGTATTACATTGTTTGATTTTCCTGAAATTCGAAATTTAAGCTTCATCTGAATTACTGTCCATCTGCGATAGAGGAGATTGAGCTAGCAAAAATCTGATACCAAAACCAGGCTTTAGATCGCGAGTGCTGTGGTACCAAAACACTCATATAAAAATAGACAAAAAATTTTGGTACTGTTGCAATGCAAAAATGGAAAAGAATACAAAAACTGTCTTGTCCGGATTACTCCCCCACCACTCAAAATTCTAAAATCTTTACCAATTGAGCTGAAATAAGTATGGGTATGTTTTCGACCTCGCTGAGTTCAAATATCGCAAAAATTTTCGATTTCCCGAAATTCGAGTTTTTTCGATTCGAAAGGGGGGGGGGGGGAGAGCAAGTGATACTGAAAAATTATTGTCGCCGATTTTGCTGAAAAGTTGCACACAGGGGTTATCATGAGCACGAATCTGAAATTCGATTTTCGATTCAGGTTTTCGTTAGCTCAACATAAGCTTACACCTTAAGATTACAACTTTAGCTTATATCAAGCTAACGAAAAGCTTAATTGGAAAACGATCTTCAGATTCGTGTTCAGCGACCCAGAGAACCCCTGTATGCAACTTTTCAGCAAAATCGGGACAAAAAATTTGTCGGTTTCCCTTGGTCCCCCTTGCGAATCGGAAAAATAGAGTCCCTCGAAATAAAAAACTTTGAGAAATTTGAACTCAGCGTGGTCGAAAACATTCCCATACCAAATATCAGCTCAATTGGTGAAGTTAAAAGAATTTTGAGTGGGGGAAAATCTGGAAAAGACCCCGCAAATTATATATTTGCTATTTTGATATTGGGGCCCGACATTTTGTTTACTGTTAATAGAATTTTTATTTTGTACAATTCAAATGTTTCTGCTCATCAGAGATGGTCAGCCAAAAAGTCAACTGCAAAAAACAGATTTAACGTTTTGTATTCGTAGTTTTTGGAAAAATATATACCGTCTGTTCCCATAGGCGATCCACGATAAATAAGTTGGAAAAATTTAGAAAAATCACTGTAAAAAATATATTAGATATAATATACACGTACATCCTGGAAACTTTGCTAGATCTGAAAAAATTTAGAAAACGCGATAAAATTGACAAAATTCGGCGGTTTTTTAAAAAATTTGACTTCATCAAATTTTCGTCATTTATTTCCTGAACATGATTTGTATTTGGCGAACGTCAAAATAGATTGCAGCTTCAGCTGTTTTGATTTCAGGGTGTACATATACTATTTGAATAAGTTTGGTTGAAATTTTACTTTGTTGGTCTGCCCGCGACTCGTTTGTAGCGGTCCTGCCTTCCAACATTGCATACCGTTACTATAATTTTCCATACCATTCGAGGGTTCTGGGAGGCCAGCGCATCCAAGAGTTATTCTTTTCATTTTGAAGAGCCAAAAACATTTTTGAAAATTTAGACATTTTTAGGGAGAATTTGAATTGTTCTCCAAAAACAGAGATTTTGACTCGTTTACTCCAAAAACGGAAGAAAAACTACAAATCTATTTCTGCACCACAAATCTATATATTTCTGCAATAAATTTTTCCGGAAAAATTCATCCGTCACTGTTCGCACTAGCTTGATTATTCGCCTTCATAATTTCAACTGACACTTAAGCAGAGCTGAATAGTTAATACAACCATATTATTTAAGGTTATTCGTGCACTTTTCAAAAAATAATAGGTCAAATTCTGCAATTTTGCGGGAGGACAAGCTAGGCTTCAACATCTAGTTAGCTCACATTCGTTTGAAATTTCTAAATGTAAAGAAATAATTTTTAAAATAATGATTTTGGCGGAAGCAGGCAAGATGTCTAAAAAAAAGTAAGTAACATGTTTCAATTTCTGAGAAAATTCTGTACCATTCATCTAATTAGAATCCAGAAAACCAAATAAAGTTACTAAAATTAAGAAAGGACATAAGAAGAGATCAAAGAATTTGAAAATCGGCCTTATCGAGAAGAAAGTAGTAAGAACTAAAAGCGATGCAAGTTTCGTAGGTAAAACTTGAAATTCGTTTTTAAAATTTGAACTGAAATTCATTAAATTTACACCAAAAATACAAAAAATTCTCTGACTTTCTCATTTTCCCGGTTTTTCCCGGTGTTTCACGATTTTCCCTGATATTCCCGGTTTTTCCCGGTCGCATGAACCCTGCAAGCACCTTTCTCTGACTGCGGGACGAGGACCGCCTAGGCTTAATCTTCAGTTCAGTGTACTTCAGGGCGGGTCGATTCGTGGGCTTTCGAACCCGATAGATTCGAACCAGCCAATGCTCTGTTGTGTAGGCCTCATCCAAATAGGTTAGATCAAAGTTCTTGTTGCCAATCTCCGTGCCGCGAGTTCGATCAAAGCCAGGCGGCGTACGAAAATCAAGCTAAATAGGAAGGAAACAACAACAACAATAATAATAGTAATAATAATAATGAGGATATTTGCAGGTTCACTATATTAAGAGTGTTAAATCACACGATCGAAGTTTGATGCAAGGCTAAGTTTGTCAAAAAATAAGGATCGAAGCTATTGAGTCATTTTCAATCAGGCAAAGTTCTATAAAGAAACTAACGTATATAACTTCAGAAATTCAATTCAATTCCATTTAACGAAATCAAAGGAAAAATATAAGAAATCGAAAAAATGGAAACTGGAGAAATAAATGAACACAGCTTTGACTGAACTAGCAAATAGACGTATCTGCCGACATCGAAAACTATGTATCACAAGTGATCTGGGCTTATCCTAAAGGGGGTTGCATAAACGACCTCTCCCCCCAAACTGGGTGCCCCTTATTCGGTACCAACTTTTGCCCTGAAAACATCGCTCAGAAGGACAAAATTTCAAAAATTTTCCTGTTTTGCCGGAAACTTCTACTCAATATTTGCATATTTTAACACTAAAAGCGAACTTTTCGGAGAAGGAGAATACTATTATAGAAAAAGCGCAATTTTCAGCATATTTTTAGAAAAATTTTCGCCCTCCCCTGCAAAACTGACTTGCCTCTCCAGGGCACCACCAAAGTGCCCCCAAAGAAAAATCCCAAGAATAAGCCCAGATAATGTTGCAAAACTTGAGCCGGTTGATCAAAAATTTGGTATGGGTGAAATTTCGACCGCCAACACGTGGCTTCAAATACAACATTTTTGCATTTTCAAAATTATTCCACATAAAACAGCGTATGGTCCACAAAATTCAGAATCCAAATTTTATTCCAAACGGTAACGACATAATATTATACCTGCAGTTCACCAAAGCGGTAATAAGACAGCTTATACATAAGGCAGTTTAGAAGAGTCTTGGAGCCAGCCGAATCAACTCGAAACTCTCCATGCTCTGTGAAATAGTCACTTTCCTAAAAAAACAACACCAATTTTTTGATTTAACAGTAAAAAATGGTCAACACAGATTAAATGCAATAATTTCTAAAGCCCAATTAATGCTGTTCACAGAGAATACGTAATTTACAGCTGTAATAGCAAAATTATAGTTGGATGTTGGATTACGGATTAAGGGGTGGGAGTCCATTTTTTGGCTGTTTTTTCGTCTTTCTCCGATCTCGTTGATTTTACATATTTTATTGTCCAAACGGCATATAATTTTAACGAGTTTTTTAAAATGAAAGTCGTAAGTCGCACAGTTGTCGAGTAATTTCACTTTAAAGTTGAGGTCTCACATAGGAAACTAGAAAAGTTTCACTTTTTCGGGTTAGTGCCAAGCCAAAACATCTCGAAAATGGGGAATGCTAGAAAGCCTTGACTGGTATCGCTAGAAAGATCTCGATAAGTACTGTGATTTGTTGGAATTAGAATTTTGCTTTACGCCTTTCAAGTTTTTTAATAAATTTTTGAAGGCTTATTTGTGACCCGATTTAAAATTGGCTTCAAATTCTAAATCTTCAAAAATTAATTAGAAATTTTTAAAGGCCTAAATCAAAAATTCTAATCCAACAAATCACAGTATACTTATCCTAGCCTTCTAATGATACCAGAATTGGCTGGTTAGCATTGCCCAGTTTCGAGATTTTTTGACACTAGACCAAAAAAGTGAAACTGTTTTAGGTTTTTACTATGTTAACACATGAGACCTCAACTTTGATGTGACATTACTCTACAACCGTACGACTTACAATTTTAATTCTAAAAACTCGTTATACCATTTCGACCATAAAATGTGAAGAAAATTAGCGAGATCGGAGTAAGTCGAAAAAATGACCAAAACTTGGACCTTTCGTATAGGCATTGAACCTTCCGATTTGGGACAGCTCAATCCTTCACCAGCTTTACGAAATGTCACATTTTACGGATTTTAGTCCAGGCGGGTTTTCTGGATTCTAAATCACTCTTTTAATTCCAAAGCAAACTGTTAGTTCCAACCATAGTCAACTGCAAATTGATCTTTACATACACACATACATTGCTTCTATAGTTTACCTTAAAAATTTCTACTCACTCTAATGTCCCTGGGGTGTTCGCCCTCGGCAATTCGAACCATCCAGAGAAACTTGTTGATGTCGTCACCGGAGTAGCCGATGACTCCACCAAAAATCACAAGGACATAGTCCACATCCAAGGCACGCATAATCTTGTACGCTTCAGACTCATTGCTTGACATGGCTTTCCCGACCTGTACGTACAAAAAATTATGTTAAAAAACAAAATACTATCATACCGCATTTGTGTAAACAAATTATGTGCTAAAGACAGGAAAGATTTAATGATTGATTGATTTAAAAAATTCAATAAAAATCTATTTCCCTCTGCTTCTTCATATTCCTGGAGCACGTATCTATTTCCTCAAAAGCTGAAGTGAGCACAGACCATACGATAATGGTTAATTTCTAGGAAAACTTCCAACATTTTTGGCAAAATATACATAAGTTTATCAATTCAAACGATAATTTACACATTCTGTGCAAATATTCATAGCATCGGTTCAGAAAGCTTTGCCAGAAATAACACTTTCCCAAAACGAAACTTTAAGCATTTATTTTCCATTTCTATAAAGCTTCAATTTTACCAGTGCAATATGACTGTTGTTCCAGGTATTATTATCGACTAGAGTGGTACGGTTTCCCATTCCGGCTATCTGATAGCCATAGTCCCACCAGGACATCACCCGGGCATCGTCGTCCGTATTTCGTCTCAGCCAGTAGTAGGCCTCACGAAAATCGTCCAGAATTGTTTTAGAGCTGTAGAAAAAAGGAAATAATTAAATTAAATTGAAAAAAATGGTAATCAGTTCAGAAAGTTCAGTCTCACACAACAGACATGAAAGGGCCGGTCTTCCATCAAGCTAGAAGGACCCCGAAAAATATTGCCTTTTTTTACAATTTTCTACTACTGTTTTCACCCTTCATCATTAAGTTTCACTTCTTGTTTTTAACTACGACACTTTTTACTAGAATAGTTTGTCTAGTTCGATACATAAATCTGTACAAGAAGAATCCATGCGTTTATTTGCAAAACACATCATTATTAATACTAATTAATAGGCATGGGCATGGGTCCAAAAAATTGGACCCGGGTACCCGGCACTACCCGAAGCCCTATGTCGGGTAATTGCAACGCTACCCGGGTACCCGACTTCGGGTACCCGGGTACCCGGGTACCCGAGCAGTTGTCGGGTACCCGGAAACAAAATTGCAATTTTAATGCTTATTTTTTGTTTGCCATTAAAATAAAACAATTTTGCGGCATATTTCAGCTTAATTCTTTTATAAATTTAACTTGCAGGGTGACTGATGCCGAAAAGTGTTGGTGTTTGGTACCATAACCAAAATTTTTGCAGTCCCACTGTGACAATGGACTCAAACTATTACACAATTCAATAGAATTGTAAAAATCTGTACAGTTTTCGCTTTAGTTAGCTTTTGCTTAAGCAACTGTTTGATATATAGTAATAAAATATTTTCTGGTGAAAAAGAGGTCAGCTGAATTTGGAATGAAGACTTACGACTGATTTACAAAAATTCCATTGGCATAGGGTTAAATTTTAATATAAACTTTACCTAAACAAGTTACCTTGAGGTTGCAATTCCCGAAATCGCTTACGATTTTAAAAAATATGTTTTAGCGTTTCTGTTTTCAAGAATGTTAGATTTATCAAAAGTCGTAGTGCAATTATGTTACAAAACCACTAATCAAAAAATGGCAGAATATTGTATCATTAAGATTTTATAAAAATGGACGATCTGTTTGAAAGGTGCATTAATCTAGACTAGAAAAGAGTAGAGCAGAGTTAAAGGCCGAGTTCAATTCAACTCTTTTTAGCCGTAAAGAAACGAAAGTTGCGAATATCGAGTTTTCTCAGTCCCATAGAAGTGCTCATACCAGGTTAATGTATCGAATGCATTATTTGCTCGTACTCGATAGTTTTTGTCTTTCCAAACTATTTAAGCAGCCAATAATATGTCAAAGAAACAAGCAAGTACCCGTAGTTCCGACTTGCAATCGATTATGGTTCCTCAAAAAATTTGACTAAAATCATCACTTTCAGTGAACTGGACTGATTTATGAAAGTTCAGACCCATTTCTATGCTCATTACAATTAGGGAACGTTCTGAAGTCATGATATCTGCTGTGGGAAAATTTGTCAAGCAATATTCAATATTGTCACAGTAAACTTCAGCTTAAACTTGTTCTGCAAAAATCCGTGGATCTTTACGATTTACCCCTCCACCACTCAAAAATTATCGAGTTATCGGGGACACAGAACACAAATTTAAAATCAGTTCTTTTGTTCTGAGCTTTGTTAGTTCTGCATATGTGTGAGCTAAGCTTGTAAAGCTTCAAAAGTGAACTTATACGGAGCTAACGGAAAACCGAATCGAAAAACCGATTTCAGATTATTGATCTGGTCCCCAAAAATTGCTATTTGCAACTGTTCAGCAAAATGGGGTCAAAACTTTCACGGTTCCCTTAGTCTCCGTTTAAAATGGAAAAAAAACATAGAATTTCGCTTAATGAGAAACTTTGCAACATTTGAGTTCTGGATGTTTGAAAACATATTTTACCAAACCCTACCAAATTTTAGCTCGATTCGTCAAGTTTTAAAATTTTTGAGTGTTGAGGGGGGAGGGGGTAAACTGGAAAGTCCCAGTTTTATCCGGTTTTTTCCAGTTTTAACTGGATATCGGGTACCCGAAGCAGGACCCGGGTACCCGAAAATTTTCGGGTACCCGGGTACCCGCCGGGTACCCGACTACCCGTGCCCATGCCTACTAATTAAACCAAAATAATGCAATATTAACTAACTACCCTAACTTTCACTTTCACCTATTTACTAACTACCAACTAACTAACTAACGAACTATCTAAAAACTACCAACTAATTGCACCTACCCATCCTGATTGTAGGATGCCAGAACAATACTGGGACTAGAGTAGGCATTGGATGTGACCCAAGTACAGTGGACTACAAACAGTAACAGGACCATGACCAAGGCTATGGACACAATGGACTTGACATTGATACCCAGACCCTGGTCTTCAGTGGAGCCTGAGGCCCCAGACGGTCCCCGCCCCGGCCCACCCTTGGCACCCACTGATTTCTTCAGTTTCCCTGGCTGAAATTAAAAAAACAAGAAAAATATTTTAAAAAAGCTAACAACAGAGGCGTTAAGCTTTTACAGGTAAAATAGAACTGAATGTTTTGTTCATTCGCTGGAAAGAAAGCAGTTAATCAAAATGTTAAAATGTTCAGCAAATTTCAAATTTTATAATAGTTTTTAATTTTTGGAGTAATGGGTTTTTCTGCGGTTTACCTAAAAATTCAAAATTTTGCAGCACATTTAAAGTTCTGAGATGTTTTCACTTACAAAATGATTTTTTACTACACCAGAGGATTTTGAAATTGCAATTTGCAACACAGAAAAGTTTTAGTTTTGTCACAGTTGAGTTTTTGGAATCTCCTAAAAAGCATGATCACAAAAATTTGGCCACAAAGTGAACACGTACACCTCGCATAAGTTCAGCTAAGCCAGCTTCCCATCCATCTCGCGTAAGTTCTATTTTTCGTGAAGAATCAACGCCAAATTCGGCAAAATTGACAAAAATTCCAACCTTTTCGAACTTCGTAATAAAATAAAGATTTTATAAAGAGCTGTCCTGTTATAACTCCCACAAAGAAGCCTTAACTATCAGATGATACCTTATCATACAAACTTCTATTGGCATGGTTGCCTCCTTTGGTCTCCAATTCTTCCGTGTCAGAATCCTGACCAGCTTGGGCCAGGGCGGAGCCCGAGCCACCCGCCCCGGTTAGGGCAGAATTGCCCGATCCCCCGGCGCCAGAGCTCTCCGTAGACTCATCCAGGAGGAATTTTTCATAGGTATGGGCAAAGGCAATGGCCGCCAGAACGCAGACGACCGGTGTCAGGGTCAGCATCAGACGGACCATGACGCCGGCAAAGTAGACAGCGCACACAGCATACAGGACAACTGAAATAGAGACAGACATGTATGTATAGGCATACAACAATTAACAGACAGTTAGCTTCAAGCTTAAGTTTGGTTCGATAACGGTTGTGGGTTCGACCCCCCACCTCAGGCCCGAATTTTTTGACAGTGACAGTGACAAATCTTAGTTTATTTCGTTCTTTCATATGTGCATAATAGTATTTCCTGGAACCAAAAATGCTTTAAAGACGCTTTAAAATACTTGCAGCAGACTAGACTATAGGTTAGCACAAAGTCTTTCGGCCCTTCAAAATTCTAACGCCGATAATCGCAAATCAAAAATTGCCGCCGCAGTTCCTTCTGTTCAAGTATAATATCTAACCGAATATTATACAATAAAAAATTCAAATCTGAATTAGTTAATTAATCCGTAAAACGGAACTATCATGATGGTCTCAAGAGTACGTTATCTGCTACCAAAGTAAAGTCTCTGTACACAAAAGAGTCCATTTTCCTTTGACCAGGTTAGGGCGGGGTAGAGTAGAGTTAAAAATAACTAGATCCTTTTCATGTTAGACTTCAAAGAGGGAAACTCAAGCTTGAGTGGAGCCAAAGCGTTAAAACAGATATTTTTAACTCTACTCTCTAGGCTTTCCTGAAAAGGCCCTACGCGGAGGTGCCCGTCTAGGCATAGATGAGGTGGGGGAAACCCCACTAAAAAATGTACGTCGACGTATGACTTACTGAAGACACGTTCATCATTTATACGCTGTATAGTATACCAGACGCCTACAGGAAATACAGCCGACAGAATATGCAAATCAAAGAAGAAGGAAACCCAGGTGGTAGGCTGATGCTCTGAGACGGAGGCAATAATTGGAATGTGGATTTTGGCATAGCCAGTGTCCCAGAGAGAATAGAACCGACCACTCCAGGGGGCAATGTAGCCTACAACAGCACACAGAAAATATTTTGATGCTAAAAATGACCATTAAAAATGGGGGGGCCTGGAACCACCTCCGTGGGAACTCCGATGGACACGGACCCCATCAAATGGAGATCCCCACAGGTGTCCCCTGGCATCCGTCTGGTCAACTGCGCAAATGGGTTCCAAACTCCCGGGAACACGGCTGTGTTGGATTAACACTGAAGCATCTGAAGTCCTCAAATTATGCTACCGAGCGGTTTGGTCCAATCCCCCACATCATTTCCGCTCCGGATTCTCCGATATGTGGACCTGCCAATGCTAAGACGTGTGCTGGGCCAGTAGATGCCGAAGTGCCCTCGTGTAGCTTTTCCAAGGTGACCGAGCCCGGAACAGAACAACAACTACTAAAGATGATTCCAAAACCAAAACAAGCTTGGACAAAAAATGAAATAAAGATAATTCAAGGGCAGTGACTTGGGATTAGAAGTGGGGGCCGAGTAGTGTCATGACTATGCCAGTATGCTATGCTGTTAGGACCCGGATCAAATAACGGACAACGTCTTGTCCTACAGTTTTTTTCAGGATTATCAACATAAGGATGCCCCTGTGGTGGAAACATGGGCGAATGTCGCAACCCTAAATTTAACAGCTCCAGTAGCAAGAAAAAGGCTAACAAAATAACATTAGAAATATGTAAGACAACTTTAAATATAAAGGAGGCGGTTTACCCATATAAGTGAGCAGAACCACAGTAACAAAAACCACAGCCGCTGCGGACAACACAGCTACAATAAACAAATGACGAAACTCCTTCCGACCCATGAAACCCTGAACATATTTGAGGGCAGCATAGGCATTGATCAGGGCAAAAACGCCTAAAACCACAAACACAGGAACTATGTATGTCAGGAAAACAGAACTGCGTACATATCCATTGTCATCTTAGTCTGCCGGGGGATCCCAGAAATGACCTCTCCCCAAAAACTGGGTGCTCCGTTTGATACCAAATTTTGCCTTGAAAAACTGCTGAGAAGGCCAAATGTTCAAAATTATGGCACCGGATTTTTTTAGTCAATTTTTGACTTTTCTAACACTTCTAATCCCAAATCTTTTCTAACACTATTAAATTTGCACTGAAGCTAACTTTTTTAGCTTATTTAGCTTTTTAATTTATTTTTTACAATTTTTTTGATATTTTTCGCTCCCCCTCCCCCCGTGGAGCCCCCAACGGCTCTCCAAAAACCCCAACCCCCAAGAAACTTACTCTAGAATAATATGTTCCCGCTGTCTGTTAGCAGCTCGTTGCACATGCTCTGTACACTAGCTGCATAAATCACGCTAACGAACCAAATGTGACGGCCATAGTTAAGCCCAAAACAGAAGCATTTTAGACTAGTCCAAGAGACGTTGTGCTTTCGAGCTTCAACAAACATACGTACAGAACAGCTGCTGCTTTCAGGACTGAGTGAGATGGCATAAAGCTGCCACAGGCCAAGCATAGATTCTAGCCAAAAGTTAGACAACTCACCAGCAGAGGCCATATGCTCTGACGTTCGAATCGGATGAAAACCGACAAAGGGAATCTGCATGGAAAAGATCAAACCCAGAATATAGAATGTGGTATAGGCTAAACAACAAACAGAAACAGTAACATTGGGAAATGCAAGACTTCAGTGCTAAGAAACCTATAAAGAAGGTCTAAGGCCTAAGGCCCCGTCAACTTAAACAATCTCTAACCAGTTCAAAATAAGCAGAAATCGTATAACTGACACAGAGGCCGCTCTGCCGTCTTTCCGCTACAATAACTGTATATTTCCATTTACAGAATGAACTCCTCTAACACTGTATACCCCAAAAAAATTCCGAGCCCCCTTGTCTCCCTTCCATGGTAACAAAAAAAATGCGCATGCAAAAAGCTCAACTTACCTATATAAATTCTTTGAGAAAATCTGCCCATCAACATTAGCACAAAAACGTGCAATGGTATCAAATTAATGATGAAAACATAGCCTCCCCAGGCCGACACCTAAACAATCAAAGTAAACAAACTACCACTATAATAACACAAACACAGCCTTGAATCATGGAAGCATTTCTTCGCGCAAAGTTTGACATATACCTCGCTGCAACTATTAACGTTGGCAAAGTCCAACTTCGCAAGAAGCAACGCAGCAGCATGTAGCTGCACAAGCAGATCAGCTCATTCCGCTATGCAATAACCTTTGTAAAATTTCAGTAACGTACGTACATTTAAATAAAAAATAAATTAAATTTCGTATATACTAGATACGTCAAAGACTATTATGACAATATATATGACACACAAAAGACTTAAGGGAGGGGTCCACTTTTTGGGTAATTTTTCGACTTTCTCCTATCTCGTTGATTTTTAAATATTTAATTGTCCAAACGGTATATCATTTTAACGAGTTTTTAAAATTAAAGTCGTAAGTCTTACGGTTGTTGAGTAATTTCACCTCAAAGTTGAGATATCACATTAAACATAGACAGCAGAGAAATTTATCACTTTTTCGCGTGCGCCAAAAAAATCTCCCCACAAACGTTGATGAATCTGGATAAATTTGACACTGAATATGCTAAAATGTTGAACGCGGTGCCTTGGAATTAGATTGTTAATTTGGGTCTTTAAAATTTTTTAATTAATTTTTCAAGGATTGAAAATTAATTGCAAAATTTTTAAGGCCTAAATTAAAATTCTAATTCCGAAGTGCCGCAGTTTAACATTTTAGCGTTATTTTTTAGTGTAAAATTTGTCCAGATTCATCAACGTTTGTAGGGAGACTGTTTGGCGCAAGTCAATAATAAATTTTTCACTGCCTACGCCCCATTACTCCACTGTCTACACGAGATATCAACTCTAAGATGAAATTACTCAACAACCGTAAGACTTACTACTTTAATTATGAAAACTCGTTATACCGCTTGGACAATAAAATTAGTAAAAATCGACTAGATCCGAGAAAGTCGAAAAAATGACCAAAAAATGGACCCTCCCCTGTAGTAATTTTTATGCACCGTCTGCCCAGAGGCGTATCCAAGATTTTGAAAAGGAGGGGGTTTGACGAAAGTTCCCACTATTTGTAATAAAGTCCTGAAAAAATTCAACCTAGAAGGAGTGGGTTCAAACCCCGAAACCCCTCCCTTGGAAACGCCCATGCGACTGCCATGCGACGCCTGCTCAAACATATAAAATCTTACCATATAAAAGTAGGAAAGAGCAGTAAGAGTGGCCCAGAAAATGCTTCCCGTTTTGACCGATTTTACCTGAAAACAAAAAGAATCTTATAATCACACCAAACGGGGGTACACGTTCCCTGCCACCAATGAAGGATTCTTAGTATTATCCCCTCGCCACTACCCAAAAACTGCATGCCATGTCACTCATATTGAGTGCCACAGACTTGCCAGCCATTTTACGAACAAAATCGCGATCATAAGATGAGTACCAATACGTAGTAGTCATTTGTGTAACGGTCGTCCCAGCCAATGACTAGCAACTGCTTTATTTAACAACTGAGTGTCACCACAATATGAGTGCCATGATGGCGCCCATAACAAGTCTGAGAGAGACCGTCACTCCATACGAGTGAAGTGACAAGGAATGTGTTAACTGAATAAGTGACTTTTCATTCAACAGTCTCCGCTCATAAAACGACTCCACAGTATACCTCCACCTCCCCGATTGTAGAGTCATGATAAGGAGATGTTACTCCTAAGACCCCAGCCCAAGATTTGTGGCATAACGACATTACCTACAGGGAGCAACATTGACTTTTATCTATTCTCCGGCCGCCAAATAATCAAGACTGGGCCTTCCCTTAACTATACCCCAAGGTGGTACGGTAAGGTTAAACACACAAACACAGAAAGCAAGACTGATACTATTTCCCTGGAGCAGTGCTGGGTCTTATTGCAATCCACTCCCTCTTTATAGTTAATCCCTCTTTCACAAATCCCCTTGAGCAAGGGACTAAGCACATATCGGTTCGCCGTGAGCTCTAGCCAACCCAGCTATCCATCCTTAATTGGTCGGTAAATGGGTACCACTATTGTGGGAAGGTAACAGGAGTCCGTGTAGGGCTTAAAGCCTTGAAGGGCCGGCCCCCCTTCCACGGATGTAGTCATCATTTGAGGTGACACTCCTGGCTCTACGGCTGTGTATCCGGGGATGAGCACCGGCACCCCTTGTCTCTGAAGCAGGGATGGAGATATTCTCCAGGGGTCACCTTTACCTTTTTTACCTTTTATAGTTAATCGCAAATAACATCCGATTGATCTCTTTGGCCACAAAAAGGCGCTAATGATCATCTCAATCCAAAAAATGTGTAGCTTGTATAAAACGTTCAGATTTTTCTGCATACTGCGATTTCACCCTTTTCAGTTCTCAGGATGCAAACTTAAATTAAAACACAGAAAAACATTTGGTTCCCGAATTAATTTTACTCATATGGTCATCCTTACATAATATGTGTTTATTATCGTAAGTTGCAAATATATACCACAGCACGAATGTGCATATTTTATGAATGATCAAAATGCTCAACCTACCCACAAAAAGTAAGTAAACTGCAAAGCAAATATAGCTATTCCTTCATTATCATAGGAACCCGCAACAGATCTGCTAATGTAGCCAGGCACTGAAACAGAAAAAAATCATAATAATTGTAAAATAATTTCTGGAATCCGAAAGCGAAACAATGTCCTCAGATCGGCCCATGTCCAGATGAAAGTTAGAACCCCCAGAAAACCCATCAGAAAAAAGAGGTTCTCAAATTTTTTTCATGCGTTTGCATCCAGGACTTTGATTTGTACGTGACTACGTTGCGGATCCTTTCCTTCAGCAGACATGATATGTTTATAGGTCTACGTTATAGAAATACGCGCAAAGGCGAGAAAATTTATTTAAACGTTCTGCAAAAGTATATACGAATCTGAAACGCGTTTCATTCTCGTCTAACTGACATTAACTGAACATTTCTACTACAAAAAAGACCAAAAATTAGTGCGGCACTTTACACAGAGCTCAGTAAAAAGTTGGCAACTTTTCAAGAAAGTGCAGAATTTCGCAGATTTCTTCGCAAAAAGCGCAGCAGACAGACAGCCTGTTTCATGCCCACTACCGTACAGGAAATACAGGAAGGATGCAATACGTAAGACGAAGAGTCCATGATTTTCTTCTACATATTAGAAGTCGACCCCCCCAAACGGGGGAACATTCGCGTATTGTGGGCGGAGCACCGTTACGCAATTGCTATGACGAGAAGCCCTCTAGTGGCTTACTCTTCTTCAAAAAAGTACAATTATGCACTCTTGGTAAGACGGTACCTATTGCAATGAATCCTGCTGCGAAAAGCCCTGCGCCAGGAGACCAGAGTTCTTTGGTTAAAAAATACGTGGCAATGGCTGTCAACCCACTATAAACAAACACATACATTTGGAATATGATAATCGTGTAACATGTACTAATGTAGAAAGCTAATACAAATAAGATTAAGATATAATAATAAGATACAAATAAGACGAAAAAATCTCCGGCGAAGCCGGAAAATTTTTGAAAATTTGACCATTTTTGGAAAAAATGTAGACCTCATTAAGGGGGCAGACCAAAATCCCGGGGGGGGGCGATTTCGGGGGGGGGGGAAGGCATTTTCGGGGGGGAAGGTCAATTTCGGGGGGGGCCCCCGCCCCCCCCCCCCTGTAAGACTGATATATTTTCAATATATAATAGAAAAAATGGGTCTTATCTCGATTACCCCGCCCCCACCACTCAAAATTCTTAAAACTTGACCAAATGAGCTAAAATTTGGTGTGGGTATGTTTTCGACCATTTAGTGAGGGTGAACGAGTGGACGATCAAAAAGGAGACTGTCCGCTAAAGCACCACAGACCACGTTTGACTCTTCCACCCGACTTATTTTTATTGGGGGTGGGGGGCCCCCACTCGGCTACCTCCCCCCCCACATTCGAGGTCCCCCATAACCCAAAAATTGCCGAACTTCACCATTAAATTTTCAAAAATTATTCCGGCTTCGCTGGAATTTTGACGAAATTTTCCTATTTTAGCTTAAAAACAACTAAAATTAGTCATTTTTACCGACGTTTGGCAGTTTTTAATGAAAAAACGTAAAAATTTGCAATTTTTTCAAAAATATGCCCTCCCCCAATTCTTGGTGAGCCACCGTCGATGGGGGGCAACGTTGAGCCCAAAGTTTTGGCGTAAAAATAAGCCAGCTCGCCATAGTAAGGAGCCCACCTCTATTTTGCAGGGTATTTTTTAGGGATTTTTTTTCGGGGGGGGGGCTTCCCGGGGGGGGGGGGCGAAATTTACGGGGGGGAAATTTTTTTTTGCATAAATGAGCCAAAAAATGGTATTTTTTGGCGTATTTTGCATGGTGAAACGCTAAAAGTTCTCAAAAATGCCAGGATTTAAGCTAAAAATAGCTATTTTTACGAAAAAATCTTCGGCGCAGCCGAAAAATTTTTGAAAATTTTTCCTATTTTTGGCAAAAATTTGGGCATCCAAAAAATCCCGGGGGGGGGGAAGCAAAAATCCCGGGAGGGGCGATTTCGGGGGGGGGAAGGCATTTTCGGGGGGGGGGAAGGACAATTTCGGGGGGCCCCCCCGGCTTCCCCCCTGTAAAAAATACCCTGTTTTGCTAGAAATCATATACACAACTTTACCTGAAAACAGGTGCCAAAAACACGCAAATCTCCCGTATGTGGACAGGAATATTTAGAAGATTAAGAATATAATGAAAACCTCCGGAGGTGACCATTAATCCAGGATAAACCTGCAATAAAATGACACACATATTAAGCACTGCACTGCCACCGTCTCCGATGGACAATAATTTTGCTTTATCCTGCAAAGCTAATAGAATATAATCCATAAGTATGAAAAAATTTCTGAAAAAATTTCTGCTCGATCATCTCCTCAGCAACAAACTTATAACCAAAGAGCAACATGGCTTCATATCACACCGATCAACACAAACTCAGTTGCTGGAGTGCATAAATTCATGGTCCTTCAAACGAAATGAGAGGGAGGGAGTGAAAGCTCTATATCTAGATATCAGTAAAGCCTTTGACCCCGTTTCTCATGTTAAGCTTGTAGGCAAGCTGTACTCATATGGCATTAGGGGGCGTGCTTTACATTGGTTCAGCGCTTTTTTAAGCGGAAGGACCCAATACGTCAAGGTTCATGATGTTTTATCAAATGTAGGTGATGTATTAAGTGGAGTTCCCCAAGGTAGTGTTCTTGGGCCTGTACTGTTTTTAATCTTCATAAATGATTTGCCTGATGTATGTGTCAAGTCAATTCAAGTCAATGTTTGCTGACGACACAAAAATATACTTTTCGGGAAATTCTTTGGTCGATTTTGAAAATTTTTTGAGAGATTGTAGAAATATTTTTGAATGGGCTTCAGAAAACCAGCTTTCGATAGCGTTTCATAAAAGCGGACTACTTGAAATTGGTGCTCCCTATCTAATGGGTGATTCTGAGGTGAATGGATGCAAAATACCAAAAGCTGAAATCGTAAAAGATTTAGGAGTCTATATATCCCTTCTCAAAGTTTTCGACGCATTGTGACAAAATTTGCGCGAAAGCCTATCCAAAAACTGCTGTAATTTTCAAGTCATTTTGTTGTAGGAATCTGAAATTTTTAGTGTCAATGTATATACTGTATGTCAGACCAATCTTGGAGTATAATTCTTGCGTGTGGTCACCACATTTAAAAAAGGATATCATCAAACTTGAAACCGTTCAGAGAAGATTCACTAAAAGAATCCCTGAAATTAGCGATTTTTCTTACAGGGATCGTCTCACAATAACGGGGCTCGAGACTTTGGAAACCCGGAGAGTAAAGGCAGATCTTACGCAAGCTTACAAAATAATTTACCAAGTGGATAATGTCAATTCCGCTGAATTCTTTACATATACTGGGCAAACCGGCACCCGGGGTCATGTTTTAAAACTAAAAAGTTGCAGGCACTGGCTTGATTGCAGAAAGTACTTCTTCACAAATAGAGTAATACCACTTTGGAACAATTTAGATCCTGAAATCGTAACTGCCCCAAACTTATGCAAATTTAAACAACTCCTGCACCAGGTTGACCTTAGGGGCGCTTTAGTGTACGATATGGAGTGATATCTACTCTGTCGATTCCTGTTTGTATTGTACTGCTACTCGAATACTGCTGCTTTTTAATGACATTTTAGCGTAGACTAAATCTGGTTTATTTGCGTGTGTGTATATACCTTGTTCGTTACTATTTACTACTGGTACATGCAGGCTCTTGCATGATACCCTTTTGGTCATTACTTACTGTTGTAAACGTATATATGTATATATATGCCTTGTTGACCAAATAAACAATTTTGTTGTTGTTGTTGTTGTGGTGGTGGTGGGCTCCCAAGAAGTGAAGGGCTCCCGCTAAAGTATACCCAGAGGGGGATCTGGGGCGGCATCCCCCAGCTGAGAATTACGAGATTTTTAAATATTTTGGCTCCATATAGAATTTTCATCGTCCCAATATTTTTTGTGTATTTCAGAAAGAAACTTGCGTAATTTCGCAGTTTGTGGCGCGAAAATCCCAGTTTAACAGAACTCAAATACAGACATTAGAGATCGACCGGAACTGCAAAAAGATCGCAATTAATTGATTTTAAAAACCAGAGCCGTTATCGAAACCAACTCTTTGACACGACAAAAATGGATAATTTTATATCTGACTTTGTTGGCAATTTTGATGCAACTTTTTGCATGTTTGTTTTGTTTTAGATTTGAATGGGTGGAGATCATAGAACCTCGTTCAAAAGAACGCATGTACGCCAATCTGGCGTCGGGAGAGTGTGTTTGGGATCCTCCAACGGGCGCAAAAGTGTAAGTTAATAGCTTTCTATGCAATGTATATATATATATATCGGGTTTTTTCAGCTGGACCTGTTGTGGAGACCAAAAAGTCTAAGAGCAAGAAATTTCTAACGATGCTGTACCGGCCCCGCTCTTGTATGTATATACATATGTATTTTCAGAAAACTAACGGATGAGAATCAGTGGTGGGAATTGTTCGATCACAACACGGAACGATTTTACTATTATAATGCCAATTCCCAGAAAACAGTCTGGCATCGTCCTCAAAATTGTGATATTATTCCATTGGCAAAACTTCAGGTATATAATGATATTATGTAACGTTCAAAATCTGAAATTATACACTTCGCTAACTGAACGGATTTCCAAAATTTATAGGCATTCTTGACGAAAACCCGAAATGAATAACTCATGCCATTCAATTTTTCCCTGTATTGCCACACTCCAGTTACTTTCACGAGGAGGGGTAACGACAGACCAATTTTGCTCAGGGTCCACGGTCTGGCATTGAATAATTGCAGAATGCAATTACCCGAAGCGAAAGCAAGGCTACTTCCGGAGCAGAAATGATCACGATGCTTTGACCGCATCATGACCACCCGTCAGCTCCATTCACAAGGGTTCTCCCTCATGGACGGCCAACTCCTTGAAAAACTGGGATAAGTACAATGCACAATTAGGGGGAATGCATTCCTCTCTAATCATAAGTGAAACCAGAAAATTTGGCTTGATGAATTGAAATCAAATGGAGTTCGAAAAGTTTAAAGCAGGATACTTAGGATCCTAACTTTCGTGTTTGCGGCCGGCATATTGCAGAGGGTACCTTCTGGCTTTTTCCTAGGCAAAAATTTTGGGGGGGGGGAAGTATGGGGGGTCCCCCCCAGGTCTGGGGGGGGCTCGGATTTCTGGGGGTGGGAGAAAAATTTTTCAAAAAATGCCTAAAAATAGCTATTTTTTGCTGCTGAGCTAAAAAATTAACTATTTTTAACTTAAATTTAAGCTTAAAATAGCTAAAAAATGCTTAAAAATGGGTAGGGTACAAAATCCGGCGAAGCCGGAAAAAGTTTTCAAAATTTACCCTCAAAATCCTATTTTTCCGGGCACTTTAGAGTTCTGGGGGGGAAGGCCCGAATCCGGGGGGGGGGGCGATTCTAGTCTTGGGGAGGAACGAATTTCTGGGGGACCCCCCACCCCCTGGGCTTATTCTAGGGAATTTTTCTTGGGGGGGGGCCCCTCGGGGGGCGAGTCATTCTTGGGGGGGGGGGGCGAAAATTTTTCAAAATTTTTCTAAAAACATGCTAAAAATAGCGCTATTTTTATAGTAATCGCCAAAAAAGTTCGTTTTTAGTGCAAAAATAGTGCTTAAATAGGCAAAAATCGACTAAAAATCTCCGGCGAAGCCGGAAAATTTTTGAAAATTTGGCCTTCTCAGCGATTTTTTCAGGGTACCAAAAGGGGCATCCACTTTTTATGGGGGGGCGATTTTTTTTGGGGGGGGGGAACGATTTTTGGGGGGGGGAAGGGGGGTTATGGGGGGGGGCCCCCCACCCCCCCCCCACTAGAATAAGCCCAGACCCCCCCTGTAGGAAAAAGCCAGACCTTGTCCCCTCTGGACGGCCTAGTTTCTGAGTGATGTCCAGTGTAGCTGTTACTCTAACCATTATTCAATAATGAAGTTAAAATATTTTAAATAAGAATATATATTTTAGTATGCACAATAGACACAGAGGGACCTTTTCTACCCTCCCCATGCCTTTCTGTTTGGGTCGGTCTAGGTTTTTGCATATTCACTATCTATGAAAACAACTTATTCAATAACTTAGCTTAGTCGTTAACTGCGAGCGATTTCCAGATCCAGATGACCTGTGCGGTGATTAATTCGATACTAGGCACAAGAGCCTGCAGTCTGCAGGCTCTCCATTGTGCAATTTTGAACTGGATGGATTTGATTTGCACAGACGCCTGGCTTTTTCCTAGGAAAAAAATTTCGGGGGAGGGGAAGTCTGGGGGGTCTCCCCCAGGTCTAGGAGGGGGGAAGAAAACTTTTTCCGAAAAATGCATAAAAATAGCTATTTTTTACTGCTGAGCTAAAAAATTAACTATTTTTAACCTCAATTTAAGTTTAAAATAGCTAAAAATCCTTTAAGAATAGGTAAAAATCTGGCGACGCCGGAAACATTTTTCAAGATTTACCCTCAAAACCCTATTTTTCCAGGCACTTTAGGGTTCTGGGGGGAGAGGCCCGAATCCTGGGTGGGGGCGACCCAAATCTGGGGGACCCCCTCCACCTCCCCCCCCCTGTAGGAAAAAGCCAGGACGCCATTGATTTGTAACCCGCAGTGTTGAGCGCTTTACCCATGTTTCTTTACGCTGCACATGTATAGACTACCATAACAAATTAAACTTCATTAAGTCTTATGGATTGATTGATTGATTGATAGTCAGGGTAATCTAGTGTTACTTTTGCTTTGCGTTAGTGTTAAAAGTTCTAGATTGATCTTTGCTCATTTCTAGAAAGTGGCAATCTGCAAACTCGTGAGACATGAACATATTTGCCACTTCAGAAATTAGCAAAAATTCTACGGCTATGCAGCTTCAAACCTGCTAGCCCATTAGTTTTAATAAGGGTCTTTAACAAGGAATATGCCAGAAATGGTAACCTGTTAGTATTGTGTACTGGATGGAATCAAGAAACGTGTGATTTTATTTGATACCTTTTCAGACACTAAAACAGAACACTGAAGTGAAACGTGCCAACCAAACGAAGGGATTTGCCTCCTCTCAGCCGGTCTACGATGAGCCAAAGTCGCCAACCTCTTCCACTACCAGCAGTCGATCTAATAATAGCACCCTGAACAATGCACCGGTTTGTGAAATATGTTGTCATTTGTTCGATGGGGCTTTTGAAAGCAAAATGTTTAGCTAAGAATAGAATAGCAAGAACAAAATCGAAAGGCTAGATCTTGGAATTGTCCAGAGTTCCGGACGGCGTTTAGCGATGACTGTTTGCAGTTGGTGGGATTTTTTGAACGTAATACAGGGTTGATTCTATTAAAGGTACTATGGACGCATTGCTTTTTCCTCGAAAATTTCTGGGGGAGTCTGGTGGTATTTTTTTAAAAGCGTGCTAAAAACCGCGATTTTTGGTGCTGAGCTAACAATTGAACAGTTTGACTCTTCATTACAATCTGTCAATTTATAATTATGTTATAATGTTATAAATAGAAAAGCACATAAGGTATATTTTGCGAGTTTTAATCACTCTAGTTTCTCCTAATATTTTTATCCCTCTTTAGTGGGTCACTCAGATTTCCCACCCCCCACCTTTTACATACCTAGGTAAATCTAGATTGCCTCCATGCAAAATAAGTCTGTTTTTAGTTTAAACTTACCCATGTCTATCATTTTGTTGTTAATTTAAAGTTACCCATGTCTAGCATTTTTCTTATTTATTCCACCTAGGTGCACTGTTTGCGTCTTTTATTTTAGTTTTCTGCAATTAAAACCGTGAGCTGTCAAACTCAGACTAGTCCTATCAACTCTCCGAAGCAGAAACGAAAAGTAAGCTGTTTGAAGTGTTTAATGTATTATTGTGGTTGTTGTTGATTTCAAAGGTCGATCTGGGGTGATCTCGGTACTGGATGGGCCTCGGAATAGTTGCTGTCATAAAGGAAACATAGTGATTCTGGTTTAGTTTGTTCACGTGGGTTTTGGTGTTACAGGGTGCGTTTGTATACCCGTGTTCTGGCTTACTTCTAGGCCAAAATTTATGGGGGCATAAGTTTTTGACACATTTTTAGGCCTTTTATGTAAAAAACGCTTAAAATCGCTAAAAATAACTAATTTTAAGTGTTTTTAAGGTAAAATAGCGAAAATTATGTTAAAAATCTGGCGACGCCAGAAAATTTCTTGAAAATTTAGGGTAAAAACTTTAAATTTAGTTATTTTTGGGAATTTATGGGGGGGTCCACGAATGGGGTAAAACCTTCCAAATGGGGCGGCCCCCCTGCCCCACCCCCAGTAGAAGTGCTTGCCGTGTTGTCACATTAAAATGGCTGTATGTACTCTCCGTTGAAGGTGTTTAGTGCTGTCTCAGCCTGCAGCCTAAGCCTAAAGATTAAATTTTGTTTGTTAACTGTAACAATGGGATTTTCAAGTGGTAGTAGCGTTTGTGCCGACGATGATCAGGGTCCGATCCTATCAAAATGCAATTGAGTTGGATCTGGATCGAAATCATTTTCAGAGACCCGAAAATGTCCGGATTGGCTTATAGTCCCCCCAGGGGCTGTTTTATATTTACAAACAAAGTATTTTTTCTGAAAACAAACATCATTGATTTGTTCTTGTTCTCTTTTAGCATCATCACCATCACCATCATCATAGGATGGGTTCAGGGCGCCTGGGTTTAGCCGGGTCTGTTGACGGCCAGAAGACCGGGATGGAGCAAAGTCTGCTGTTGGGTAAATCCTCACCTGTGGGCGCATCTGTCAGCTGTCAGACCTCTGGTCCTCCTTCTCAGCCTTTGCCTCGTTCCTCCACCACGGCAACGCAGTCAGCCTACAGGCGCCGGGGCAGTAGTTCGGATCAGTCGGAAACGGCATCGGCTGCGTCAACCGCTTCGTCTGTTGGCCGATTTCAGACAGGACAAGCCGTGGATGAGTAGGTTTTCCCTTCTCTGATACTCTGGGATCTCGGCTTCTGTGTTTTCAAATGTTCATCTGTCTTCTTGGCTTTGTATTCTTGTCACTTTACTTAAACAGTTATGTCTTCGTGGCTCCCGTTTAGGGTTGGGCATCAGAAAAATGTCCCAGAAAAAAAGGGGTTTTCCTTTTTTTCCTTTTTTCCGGAGGGTCGGAAAAAACGGAGAAAAAGTCGGAAAAGTTTAATCATGCTGGGAAGCTTTAGAAGTGTTCAAATGAAAAATTTTAGTGATTTTTCTCAAATTTTGTTCATTTTTTCCAAATTATTAGCTTTGCTTTGAGTTTGCTCTTATTTTTAAGCACGAACTTAATTTGAACTTTTCTTAATTTTTCATAAACTGCTTAGCTTTATGAAGGACTGCTGTTAGTTCAACGAGAAACTCATTATTTTTGCTATTACGTGGTCAATTTAAACATTTCAGCGAACAGCTTTGCTCTTAATTATATACAACTTACCACAGTTCTTTGTTGCTTCAACACTGAGCCCCGCTTGCTTTTACCCCCAAGGATAAAACATGCCTGGTGGCACATCTTTTGTAAAATGAAACTGTAACAAGCTAACTTCATACTTATATCTAAAATCCAAAGTTGTGAAAGAATAAAAAATTATGCACACGAAAAACTTATTTGAAAGTTCTCACTGCTCCCAGAAACTAAGGTAAATTTGATTTTGCGCCTATAGTCTGTTGAAACTTTGTTTGGACGAAAGTTTTCACAGTGGCTTTGATCGGATACGCCGAGAAATATTATAGAAATAAATTTTGAGACGCTCTGACATGATCCGGACTGCGGAAAAAAGTTGGAAAAAACCGGAAAACAGTACTTTTTTTGCACTCGACTTTTATCCGGAAAAAAACTAACCCTACTCCCGTTGCAGGTTTTTTATTGCTTCTTAGCTGTGACTATTCTGCGCAAGACTTAAAAGAAAAATTCTTCATGAACTGTCAGAATAAAGCTTACCTTTCTCGTTTGCTTTAGCATTTCCTATGATGGTGAACTAGATTCTCAACGGCCTCCGTTTTCTGTTCCATCAGGATCAAGAAGTCATTCCTTCAAACAGCAGTCTCAGGAAATTGCTGCAGAGGTATGGTCTTTGCACTGCAAAACTGAAGTTATGACTGTTCAGCAAACACCAGTAAACTTGGTGAACCGTTACGAAAAGTCGATTTCGCCATAGCACAGCCCGACGCATGAATATTGCGTATTTTAAATTAAACTGTCTGTATTTCGTGTTGCTTGAATTGGTAAGCAAATCATAACTCGTCGTTTCTATCTCTTTAAAAAGATATCTCAGTTTACTGGTCTTTTTTGTTTCAGGTGCAAAAGTTTTTTAAGCAAAATGAAGAAAGGCTTGGCCGTTTAACCCCTTCAGATTCCTTGGACCCAACTGAACTGCGCTCTGCGAAAACAGCCGCAGATAATTTCGTCCCTTCTTCTGGCAGTTCCCAAGCTGTCGGACCACAGTTTCCTGCCCCGCCACCCCCTGCACGCGGACCACAAGATGTCTCTATGATACCGTCCCTCTCACAGCATTTTAGACGCCAGCGCTCGTTTGATGTGTCACATTTGCCTCCTGTTAGTGGTAGTGGTAGCGGCAGTGGTGGTCCCTCTGCCAGTACTCAGTCGCGTAGTCGCCAAACGGCCAGTTCCAAAAGTTTCCGCGGAACCCTAAATTCTGAAGGAAGTGGACCCTTGGGTGGGCCCGGTTCCTCAGCACTGGTCCAACAACCACAACAGCAGTATCCGGTCTCGGAAGCTCGAATTGTGGCCGCTGGTACAGTGGCTGCCGGGGCAGGCGATCCTTCGCCTTCGACCGGTGCAACGCTGAACGGACGCGTGAGTGGAACGTCACCGGCCAGCTCTGGAACGCAGTCTGTTGAATCAACTCCTAGTCTTAGTCGTCGTGGTCAGACCTCTACCTTTCTAAGCGGTGGCGGGGGTAGTGGGGACAGTGGCGGTAGCTCTGTCCTACAGGCCATCGGTGGAAAGGGGACCCAAGGATTTCCGGGCATACTGAAACAACAGCAACAGCAGCATAGTGTTGGATGCTGTGATGCCTCTGGCGGAGTCGGTCCGACTAAGTCCTTTGAAACTCCATCCTTGCATCGGAAACAGCGCTATGATCTTCGAACTGCCCACGTGACCACCCTGTCCGGCCATCCGCGCCTGTGGAAGGCTGTGGATCCGGATCCCACTCGTCACTGTGATTCCTCCACCTGGTCTCGCCATCCTCCCCATCATCATCACAGTAGTGGCGGGTCCCAAACCCTGGGTCGCTCTTCTGGCCCTGTGGGAGCCAGCAACGGCTCCATTGCCTGCTGTATAAATGATGCCCTGTTGTCCTCCAATCCGTCTTGGGCTACCAGTGCCAATGATTTTACACTCATGAAATCTCATGACTCTGGTACGGAGGCTTTGTCCTTTTATGAGAACATCTCTTGAGTTGTTTCATAGTTTTACCGCACCACCGAAGTTTCCTGTCATTGCGGTTTAAGGGAAGGGGATCGCCTGATACCATATTTTATAGCCACTGATTTCGCTCATTTTCAGGTTCCAGGGTCAGCCCAGTTAAGAGATATTGCAGTTTAAGGGAGGGGGGCTACGAACGGGTTGGCACGACATCGTCGGAGAGAGCTACTTTTACGCCTATCGTTAGCCAACATATCAAAGTAAAAAAGTTTAGGGTGGGCAAGAATATATCTCATATACACCGTTTTTGGCAGGACGCCAAAGTACAAATTTTAGTTCGAAAAATGGGTTTTTTCAAAAAGAATTTTTCAGCTCTTGTGAATTATCGGCTTGACCGATCTTGTCACTTTTTGCCACAAATGTTTATTGTTACAAGTACTAAATATTAAAAGTATTCCGGCTTTCGAGCGTTGCTTCCTTCTTCAGCAATAACAGGTCAAAATTTGAAATTTGGCAAAAAGTTGCGGGGTGACCGTGCGCCGTTTTCGATCTAATAAAATTGGCAGCCCCTAGCCTACCCCAGCTTTTTACCAATTATTAGGCTCTAATAGGGGCAAACTGTCTGTCAGTTTCGAGGAATTTGGCTTTCTGGTTTGTGTGCTAGCAGACTTTTCGTTAAGAAATAACCCTTATTTTTAGGCCTGAAAAGCTAGCTAAGCGCAGTGTAAATGGGGTCAAAAAATTTTTTGTCTTCGATTTTGCCGAAAAGGTGCTTATAGGGGGTTATTTGAACTGCTGAATCCGAATATGAAATCCGTTTTTCGATATGACGCTTCCTTCGTGCAGTATGCGCTTACAATTGTCTTAAAGCTTTTTGGAGCGATCGCCATCCATACTTGGGGAAATCAATCTAACATTTCTAAGCTTTGGAGCGAGGTTTAGTGACCTAGCTTTCTGCACATCTCGGTCCACTCACTGGCATGTAATGCGCAAAGTTTCAGCCGATTCTGCCACAGTACTTTGGAGTAATTGACTCACATCTTCGAAATGGCACCAAATAACAGCGACAATATCGATAATGTAATCTAGCACTGCGAACGCAGGGATTAGCGAAATCAGGTCATTTTCACACAAGTTAAGACAGATACTTGGAGTATCATGGGGGAGCTCGGAGAGCCCCCCATAATATGAGCTATAAAGGCACTTTGCGGATTTTGAAAAGTGCTAATTAGGCATAACTAATTAACGGGATGGAATTAAGAGCTAATATTTACATTTTTGAAATCTCCAGGCCAAGAGCTTTCGAATGATACCAAACTTGCCCGGAAAAAATGAACTTTGAAAAAATCGACTTTCTCTTACGGGTTTGAAAGTGGGGTTTTTTCTCTGTATTCAGCATGATTTTTTTCAATTTTGTGTTAACTCGATTTTTCGAACGGCCCATAGGAAAAATTTTTCTATACTATTTTTTGAATATCTAGGCAATGGTACTTAGCAAGTTTATGTTTTTTCCGAATTTCGATCTGGTTCGATTTTTATAGATGGTCAAAAATGGAAAAAATAGCGTTTTTGGACACCTTCAAGCTGAAAAATTTCTAAGTCCGAAAATTTGAAAATAGTCTAAAAACGGGCAAAAACAGCGTTTTTCGGCCTCGGGGTGGTACCCACATATAGTAAATCGGGGTCGCTGAACACGATGAGCATAGTGCCGAAACCGTATCTCGCCTGGTTCATCTGGTTCAACTGGTTCAAAATTGAACCAGTTCCTGGTTCAAGCTACTGGAGATAGCTAGAAGGCTGAAATTTTGCATACAAAGGTTGTTGGGCATGGGGAATTCACTGGTGGTGTTACTTTGGTGATCCGACCCATGGCTGGCCAGATCTGGTTCAACTGGTTCAAAGTTGAACCAGCTCCTGGTTCAAGCTACTGGAGATAGCTAGAAGGCTGAAATTTTGCATGCAAAGGTTATTGGGCATGGGGAATTCACTGGTGGTGTTATTTTGGTGATCCGACCCATGGCTGGCCAGATCTGGTTCAACTGGTTCAAAATTGAACCAGTTCCTGGTTCAAGCTACTGGATATAGTTGGAAGGCTGAAATTTTGCATACAAAGGTTGTTGGGCATGGGGAATTCACTGGTGGTGTTACTTTGGTGATCCGACCCATGGCTGGCCAGATCTGGTTCGACTGGTTCAAAATTGAACCAGTTCCTGGTTCAAGCTACTGGAGATAGCTAGAAGGCTGAAATTTTGCATACAAAGGTTATTGGGCATGGGGAATTCACTGGTGGTGTTACTTTTGTGATCCGACCCATGGCTGGCCAGATCTGGTTCAACTGGTTCAAAATTGAACCAGTTCCTGGTTCAAGCTACGGGAGATAGTTGGAAGGCTGAAATTTTGCATACAAAGGTTATTGGGCATGGGGAATTCACTGGTGGTGTTACTTTGGTGATCCGACCCATGGCTGGCCAGATCTGGTTCAACTGGTTCAAAATTGAACCAGTTCCTGGTTCAAGCTACTGCAGATAGTTGGAAGGCTGAAACTTTGCATACAAAGGTTATTGGGCATGGGGAATTCACTGGTGGTGTTACTTTGGTGATAACGACCCATGGCTGGCCAGATCTGGTTCAACTGGTTCAAAGTTGAACCAGTTCCTGGTTCAAGCTACTGGAGATAGCTAGAAGGCTGAAATTTTGCATACAAAGGTTATTGGGCATGGGGAATTCACTGGTGGTGTTACTTTGGTGATCCGACCCATTGCTGGCCAGATCTGGTTCAACTGGTTCAAAGTTGAACCAGTTCCTGGTTCAAGCTACTGGAGATAGTTGGGAGGCTCAAATTTTGTATACAAAGGTTATTGGGCATGGGGAATTCACTGGTGGTGTTACTGTGGTGATCCGACCCATGGCTGGCCAGATCTGGTTCAACTGGTTCAAAGTTGAACCAGGTCCTGGTTCAAGCTACTGGAGATAGTTGGAAGGCTAAAATTTTGCATACAAAGGTCACTGGGCATGGCGAATTCACTGGTGGTGTTATGGTGATCCGACCCATGGCTGGCCAGATCTGATTCAACTGGTTCAAAGTTGAACCAGGTCCTGGTTCAAGCAACTGGAGATAGTTGGAAGGCTGGAATTTTGCATACAAAGGTTATTGGGCATGGGGAATTCACTGGTGGGATTTGTGACTGCTGCTGCCACAGTTATGGCAGCGTTCCCAAAAACTAGACGGAGGACAAGTAGGAAAAATGCTCCTTGCAGTCGCATGAAAAAGTTAATATGAGCTATGATGGTCAACATTTAAGCGTGTCAAGGACAAGATTTAAAATGTTTAATATGAGCCAACATCTAAATAAGTAGAGGACAAGATGTAAACGGCTAATATGAGCCGCTACGTTTCTCTTGGGCTCATATTGACGCGACTAAAATGGCAAACATATATACAGTTTACGGTTGGCATATAAGCATCAGTGTTTATAAACGATTTGATTGGCTTGGGAATATTGAATTAATATGATGATTGCGATGATAATTTCAAATGTGATTTCTCAAGATTTCACAACATGTGTAAGTTCCACATTTTCGTTTCTTCATTAGATTGGACTTCGGTTTCGTTTTGTTGACTTATATGGTGGCCTTAAATGTGTACTTGGATGTAGCGGTGGAGAAGAAAACATTTACGTACAGCTTTGCAAAATTAATGTTTGTGCGTCGTTATTCATGCAAGCCAAGTCAGTGTTGGATTCAAAGTACATATATAAGCAAAAGCTAAATGAGCGTCAATATGAGCCCAAGAGAAACGTAGCGGCTCATATTAGCCGTTTACATCTTGTCCTCTACTTATTTAGATGTTGGCTCATATTAAACATTTTAAATCTTGTCCTTGACACATTTAAATGTTGACCATCGTAGCTCATATTAACTTTTTCATGCGACTGCAAGGAGCATTTTTCCTACTTGTTAATTGGAGCAAAGTTGGGTTCATTTGATAAACCACAGCTCATTAGACGTTAGTTAACCTCCTCCCGTATAGACCTACAACACCCAGTTTTTCGCACTTTGATTGTATCTCACAGAAAAGTATACATTGATCTAAGGATTATTTTACACGATATCAAAGCACTATATGTCAGAACTATTTCTGGAAAATTTGGGTACCGTACCTTGCGCATAGCTATCAGGGCGAGGCGAAGTTTGTGTATGTGTCATGTCGAGCTTTGGACCGACAGCACCAACTTCTGATGGCTGCACAGGACGCTACGCTGCATGGAATTCTTTCAAACTTTAAACTATTTTACACTAAACCTAATACTATTATGTAGAAAAAGACTAGCTAGCCTTTCCAACATTGAACTTTTAGTGTTATTCGTAGCCCCCCCCCCCTTAAATCCTTACAATTCAAAACTTACACCAGTATCCTTCGCTGAGGGCTAAGAACCCGGGTACTCGCAGGATGGCAGAAACTTGTTAAAATCACGACTCCCCCCTTAAAACAGTGATTAACTGCCTCGTTTGTTAGTCTTGATATGGATACCTGGTTGGTTGTCTTGTGGTAGCCATGCTGTTTGATTGATGATCGTCGTAATATTTTCAGGAATACGATCTGGTGACAGTGGGATGCGAGATGATGATTCGCATGATTCCTCTGTGGAAAGTCCTCGTCTCTATGATTGTCATCACCACCACCATCATCATCCTGCTAATGACTCTTCCTCCCCCGCCGTCCTGGATCCCTCTCCTTCTGCCAACAGACGACGCATTCCAGCTCTGGGAGTCAGTGGTGAACAGGCCAGTCGAGCCAGAAGGGTACGTAAATCCCAAGATCGTATCGTTACAGAATTTCTGACTAAACTGTTGAGATTAAGTAGCAGTCAAAGTCAAGCTAAACAACAGTCAAGTTTTTTAAATTTTTTAATTTTTGGGTTACCACGTCTCCGGCTTGTGCCTAAGTGTAAGACTCTGGCCCCAGCACAATTAATTAGGATTCTTTATTCATTCGCGTTGGTTAGCTCGTGTGCGAAAAGTTTTGTTTTTCGCTATTTTGTTAGCTCGTTTACTTTCTTGTATTAGTCATTTTCTTATAGTAAGTTTATTGTTCCTTCTTATTTTTGGAAAGCTTTATTATTGAGTTATGAATTTCTGATTTCAGCGAAATCAGCAGATTACATTGGCCCATCCCTATCATCAAATTGATCAGCATCTCACTTTCAGTCAGCTTCATCAGCAGTTCATTCTGGGAGATGTGCCTGGTTAGCCCATTTTATTTTTATAATGTGAAGATTGAAAACGTAGCCGCCGTTGCAGTACCCCTGCTGAGTCTAAAAATAAATTACTGTAAATGGTTAGTTTTAGGATCAATTCTAGCAAAGCCATAACTTACAGCTTGCCCAGAGTGTGCAATTTTTCTACCATCCCGGATTCTTTTGTAGTATATGCCTGTTTTTTTTATATTTCCGTTCATAAATTCTCAAAGCATTTTATGGTTGTTTTGAAGTAAGCTCAACCACCACAAAAACTATTTTTCCAATTATTATTCCAGATCAAGAGCTTCCCACGTCCAGTTCTGAGGAAAGTTTGGCAGAGAGCGATGCCGATACCATGGAAAATGTGCTGTTTGCCGATGACGAAGGCTGCTGTAATGAGTCTGAACTGCCTCAGAGCTCATCCCTGGAGTATCTCTCAGCAGGGGAAACGTCCAGACACCAGCAGCAGACGACGGCCATTGCTCATCCGGCCATGCGTTCGGCGTCCACGAAGCCCGCTGTTCGAGCTCCCAGTGTGCCCACCAAATTTCACACGAGTTCCTGTCGCCATCATGCCTTGTCTGCCAAATCAACAACCGGTCTCGCCATGAGTAAACCATCAAAGCGTGAACGTTCCTTTTCTCCCCCTCTCTATGATGGTAAGCCCCTTTAGACCAAAGACTGAATCATTTTACCTTGTTATGACAATTTTGTAGAATTTGCTTCTTATTTTGTCCTGTGTTGTGTGCATGAACACAATATTTTATCTTTCGTTGTATTTAATAAGTATATAGATACATAAAGGAAAAATAATTAAATAAGAAACGTACATACTAACTACACATGAAGAATTGAGTGTCTTAAATATACTCGAAAAATCTCCCCCTCAAATTTTCGCCCCATTCTTGGTTTTCTATGTGTTGGTCGGAGGTGCTGTAGTGACATCCTTCTTTCTTTCGTTTATAATCTTGTATTATTTCTAGCTTCATAGGCAATGTTTGCTCTGTTTTAGCACCAGCCGATGATACCTTGCGTGAAGTGTTGCTAAGTCACTGTCGTGTATCTCCCTATTCTCACCAGTCTGGTAAACTTCCTCCTGGTTCTCGAACCAGTGGCGGTGGTGGTAATGGACGATTCCCTGTTCATTTGGAAGGACCCCTGCCGCCCTCTACTGCTGGTAATGGTGCTACGATTGCATCAGGTCTGGTGGAAACGTCAACGGATACCTCAGCTGCCATGATGTCCAGTGCCTCTACGCTGGCCGGCGGCACCACGCCCCAAACGGATCAGCTGCCTTCCCTGGCTGGATCCAGATCCTGCAGTCAGTCCAGTGCCGTTTCCCTGGCAACCAAACGAAGATCTGATAATGGAAGTGTACAGTCAAGCTTTGATAAGCCTATGTCGGTGAGCTAAATAGGAGGGTGAATTTTTCCGTATAACCGATTAATTACTGGGTTTGTATAAAAAGCTTTTTGTAGTATAGTAGCTGAGAGGATTGAAATATTTGCTTACATGGAGTGCTCTAACGGCCTAAGTTTACATGTCAACCTAAACTAATGTCCAGATTGTCTTGTATTCGTTAAAACCTGAAACTCACTTATTTTTAACACAGTCACTTCAGTTTGACTAAATCTGTATTGAATCTGGAGGTGTTAGCTTCTCCCCAGCTGCTGGCAATGTCATTTTGGTGAGCCTTTTCGAAATGTCAATCTCTTAACTTCTATAATTAGTTACATTATTTTAGGGTTATCCTGGTGATATTTCACCTCCAGGAAATCGGCCCCAGTCAATGCTGGTAGCTCAAATAGCTGACCAGCTCCCTCCAAATACGGCAACTCTGAGTAGACCGGTAAGCTGTACTCGGCTGGATTTACCTGAGTACTAAGTAATTGTTTAAGGGCATGTATGTATTGTCTAGCCGGTCCCCCGTGTGCTTGAAAATATAGAGAGAACTGTCGGAATACTTTGACTCGTCACTAAACGACGGACGACCAAACGAATGGAAGAATTGTTTCAGGGGCGCACTTATGGGTGGTAGGGACGTCGTCCTTCTTCCTTAAAGGTTTCGAGCCACCCTCCCCTTTGTCCCGAAAATGTAGCCATTAGAGGAAAATGAACGGAATTTCTGTGCATGGAGTTTTGTTCTCTTGGAATCCTAACTAATTTCACAACGTTTTGTGGAATATTGTTTGAAAAATTACATTAAATCTTCACGTTTTGTAAGTAATGTTTCTGGTTGATTCATAACATGAATGAAATCAAAAATTGAAAATATGAAATTTAATATTATTAAATTAATCAGTTGATGAGCTTAACAATAAAAATTTTACTTGTGTTTCTACTCTTCCTGCGTTTATCATGGTCTTTTATTTTTAAAAGAAAACAAACTGTTTATACGTACATATCCATATGTAGCGTTACTGTTAGCCGTGTGTCTTGGTGTCCCCTTTTTCAGTTTACCCTCTACCTTTTTGTTTCTCCACTTTTTGGCAGCCTCTCCTTGGGGGGAATGTTGCAATATCGCTCAATGCCCTTTCTTGTGCATGTTTTTAGTTTTCAAACATCTTTCTGTGTGGCTGATTTCTCAACCATCTTGTAAATCATTGCTTTGTTTCAGGTGAAATCTAGCAATAATCACAATGGCAATGGTAATGGTGGTGGGCCAAACAACAATAATAACAATAACAACAACAACAGCAACACTTTCTCTGTCAGTAGATCTGCAAGTTCTCTGGTGAAGGATCATCAAACTTCCTTCTCACCCGCCCTTCCTTTTCATGATACCAACATGGAATTCTATGCTCAGGAGAACCTAAACAGGCACAAGAAGGGTCTCTTTAGGAAGCGTCAGAGCATACAGTCCATGCTTTCCTGGTCTCGAGTGAGCATTTTATTTTGTTAAAGTTTCTGTCTGTGTCTGCTTCCTGTATTTTGAGAAACGGGAAAGTGTGTCGTAAAAGCAGTCTACCTTTTACCGTAAAAAGGAATAAAACTGAGCTTATTCTAGGGATTTTTTCTTGGGGGGGGGCTCCTTGGGGGCCCCCCAAAAGTCCGAGGGTCAAACAATTTTTGGAGGAGCGAATATTTTTCGAAAATATGCTAAAAATACCTCTATTTTTCTGGCATGCACCATAGAAGTTGATTTTTATCGCAAAAATTTGCAGATTTAGTGTTGAAAAGGGCAAAAACTGAGTAAAAAATCTCCTGCGACGCCAGAAAATTTTTGAAAATTTGGTCTTCTCAACGAATTTTTCAGGGCAAAATTTGGTACCAAAAGGGGCACCCGTTGCTTTGGGGGGGGGGAAGGTCGTTTATGGGAAGGCCCCCCCCAAGACTAAGCCCAGTAAAAAGAATGCCGTTGGCAGATTAGTAGTCTGTATTTAAGTTTATTGCTTTGTTGTTTTTCATTCTCAGGAAACAATCAAAAAACCGCTGATTATGACCAGTGACAAGGAAGTTAAGCGAGAAGCTGTGGAAATTTTTCGACGGATCCAGGCATACATGGGAGACAGAAAGGTCAAGGCTGGCCTACCCTTGGACAGTCTTGCCTTAGAGATTTGTGTTAAAGGATGGACCAAGGCGCAGCTCCGAGATGAAATTTATATCCAGCTTTGCAAACAAACTACGGATAACACTAGACCGTAAGCCAAGCCCTTACCGTTGACTGCACCTGGATGGCTGTGTGTTGACTATGTGTACTGTGATGACAACGTGCCTAAATATTAAGCATGATAGAAGTATTATTATGTGGTGTAAATTCACCATACTCCTTTTCACTCTACTGTTCCGTAGCATCCAGCCAGTGGTTAGGATTTTGTGATATGGTGTTCAGTTATCCATATTTAGTATATACTGACTTTTTTGTACCTGCTGAGGCATTGCTTAGGTTCTTTTATTCCCCGCGTTTTTGTCATTTCAATCTTTGTGTTTCAGTGAAAGTCTTCGACGTGGTTGGGAGCTGCTGGCTATTTGTCTGACATTCTTTCCTCCATCCACACGTTTCCATTCCTATTTAGACAGCTATATTAGTCGCAATTCTGACCCGGTTTTGGATCTTTCTGAGGTCAGTACAGGCAGTATGACGACCGTGTTAAACTTGCTTGTCATCATGGGTCCTAGATTTTTTTGACTCTGTAGAAGCAGTTTAACTGATTACTAGCTTAATAAAATAACCGTTATGAGGAAGGTTGTATGTACAATGTATATATTAAAACAATGTTAAAAATTAATTAAAATTAACAATGAATGTACAATTAAAACAATAAAACAACAACAATGTACAATGTACATTAAAACGCTACTTTTTGAAGTCGTGTAAACACAAAAATTTTAATAATCTTTTAGACGTTTCACCATTAAATTCTTGGATACATATTTCTAAATAGACGTTTTGTTTACGTTGTATGTTGTCACAATTCTTGTATCATGTTTATATATATGTCAACTAATTTTCACTGATTTGAGGCAACCGGCGGCGAAACTAATTTTAGCATATTTTTGGGGGAACTTGCAAAAGTAATTAAAAAACTGAATTCCACACTCCTCCACTGATGAGCCGCGGGTGTGCGAATTGAGTCTGGTAGAGGTCGCATGCACTACTACTAACATAGGAATTTTGATGTTTTGCACGTCTACAAAGCATGAGAGTATATTTATGTATTTCTTTAATTCTTGGTCAGACTTCTATTTTGTGTTAATTTCATTCCAGACATAAATTCCGGAAAAGGAAAACAAAAAGTTGGTACGAAACTTAACTTATTCCTATAATATATCCCTGCACATGGTTGTCTTTACTGTGTTTATAAAGAGTGGCACTAACTATACTATCAATATTTAATGACTTTCTAGTTTGCGTTTGTTCCTTTCAGGTTCCGGTAAGCAAGTATGCTCAACATTGCGCGAAGAAGCTGGAGCGCGTGTTTCAGACTGGCGCCAAACGAGGGATTCGCAAGCCAACCAGAGAGGAGATTGAGCAGGCTCGACTGCAGATCTTTCATCCGTCGATGTTTGGAAATTCCCTGGAGGAAATCCTGCTAATCCAGCAGGAAAAGTATCCCTTGCGCCAGCTTCCTTGGATTCAGACCACCCTTTCTGAGATGGTGCTACAGTTGAATGGAGCCAGAACTGAGGGAATCTTTCGGTAAAATGTGAAGCTGCCTCGTTAGTAGAGAATGGTTTTCCCGGCTGAAATTGGTTTTGTGGACTTTTTCAGTTATCCTTATGCAAAAATGTTGACTAAAGAAAGCATAGAAAGCTTCTGTATGCGTTAAAGTGGACTCACAAGCCGGCCCTGTGGATTTCCGATGTTTTCGAATTAAGTAGTTAAAAGTTAATAGAATTCCTTTGATCGCTTTGTTTGCTATTAAAGTGAATTCTGTAATCGTGTATTTTCGTTAATTTAATTATATAATTACTTTTCTTTAATTTAAATACTTTTCTTCAATTTCAGCGTGCCTGGAGACATTGACGAGGTAAATTCCCTCAAGGTTCGTATTGACCAATGGCTGGTACCTCCCATTACAGATCCCCATGTGCCGGCTTCACTCCTAAAACTGTGGTATCGAGAACTGACCACTCCCCTTATTCCTGACTCCATTTACGATGATTGTCTTCTAGTCTCAGAGGAGCCGGCAAAGGCGGTGCACCTGGTGGACACCAAACTTCCTCATCTGAATAGATTAGTGCTAGGATATTTGATTCGATTCTTACAGGTAGTTTTAACGAAAACCACCTTCATTGCTGCTAAGTTTTTTGGATTTCCTTTTTAGGAATTTTACTTAAAGCATTATAGTGCT
>JASAND010013634.1:0-30014 GCA_030248195.1 Trissonchulus latispiculum
GATTTACAATATACAATGCCCTAACAAAACGCTGAAAAACGCTGTTTTAGCAGGGGTTTAACCACTGGTCAATAGGCCCCATAGACCGTAGTGATCACTGGTCACCGCCCTCGGTTTTGCAACATGCCCATTGAAACGAGCGTAGTGGATTTACTATATATGCCCCCGATCAAAACGCCGAAAAACGCAGTTTTAGGCCGTTTGACCAGTGGTCAATAGGCCCCATAGGCTGTAGTGACCAGTGGTCACTTCCGTCGGTTTCGGCGATATGCCCATTGAAACGAGCGTAGTCGATTTACTATACGTATATGCCACCGACCAAAATGCCGAAAAACTTAGTTTTAGGCCGTTTGACCAGTAGTCAATAGGCCCCATAGGCTGTAGTGACCAGTGGTCACTTCCGTCGGTTTCGGCGATATGCCCATTGGAACGAGCGTAGTCGATTTACTATACGTATATGCCACCGACCAAAACGCCAAAAAACGCTGTTTTAGGCCATTTGACCAGTGGTCAACAGGGCCCCGAGGCCATAGTGACCAGTGGTCACTTCCGTCGGTTTCGGCGATATGCCCATTGAAACGAGCGTAATCGATTTACTATATATGCCCTCTACCAAAACGCCGAAAAACGCAGTTTTAGGCCGTTTGACCAGTGGTCAATAGGACTCCTAGGCCGTAGTGACCAGTGGTCACTTCCGTCGGTATCGGCAGTATGCTCATCGTTTTCAAAGAAGGGGCGAGCGACCTGCCAGTGGATCGGTGGTACGGCAGTATGCTCATCGTTTTCAGCGGTTTATTTGGGCACCACCCCAAGGCCGAAAAACGCCATTTTTAGTGACTTTTAGACCATTTCCAGTAAAAGTGGGACTTAGAAACTTTTCGCCCAAACAGGCCAAAAAAATGCAAATTTTGGGCCCATCTCCTGAAAGCTAGGGAGCAAAATTAAAAAATCCCCCTCGTTACTTTATGCACCCCTACTGGTAATTTTCAACAAAAGATACTAGACCTCTCCAGCTTCTACCCAGTTCTAGAAAAGTGTGACCAAAATTTGCGAAAAATAGCGAAAGTCCGACTTTGGGACCTTGGCACAGAGCCAAAATTGGCCAGGTGCCAAAATGACCAAAAAAAAGGTAGCATGGGGGGATCCTGTCTACCAACATATAATAGTAGTATGGTGCCAAAATGCCCACATCGTTCCAACACTTAGCCGTAAAATGCATTTCCAATAAGCGTTATTCACCGAGAAAAAAACAAACGCACGGTAACTATCGCCTAGTGCAAAAATTCGAAGTTTCGAATTCGAACCAAAAGTATGGTGGTACTTGTAGTACTACTCGAGTTGTTTACGATGGTAACCTTTTTACCACCGCCGGACCTCTAATTAGCTGGCACCAGGCCAACACGGTCTCCAGGGGGCCGCGCAGACGCCTTTTTACCCATACTATGTAGGGGCGCTATCGCGCCCCTACATAATAAATTGACTTTTCTAACGATACCAAATCATGCTGGTGATCTTTGCCCAGTTTCGAGATTTTTTGTCACTAGAAGTCAGGCTTTTTCAAAAATTTTAAAATGTTTCGATTTTTGCCTTTAAATTAACTGCCAAATGTCAAAATATCTCATTGGACGTTATTTCTGATGGCTCAATTTTGACTTCAGTTATGTCAGCTAAGTGGTCCAACTTTGTCGTTGCATCCAAATCTGCCCGTCAGGCACCCATTATGGCAAAAATGGCAATTTTTCAAAATATGCTATGTTTTATATCAATCGAAATCTTTCAGATTCAGGATCCATTTTTCTCATAATGGTTCGGAAATGTTCTATTTTAAGTTAATCGCTGTAAAATGTTTCGAGAAATTTGTGATGCCAGTAGGCCTGTTTCGCCGTAAAATTTGTCAACAAAAACTCTGATCGTGCTTAACGGGTTTGAAACTGACTAAAATGGTTTAATTTGTGATATTTAGACATAAGCAAGAAAATCAAGAAAAAATTCTTGAAATTATATGCGAAAACTTACTGGAGTTTACTGCAGTACCCTCATTTTTGCTGATATTCAAATTGGAATACACAATAAATGGCTCATAACTTACGGAGAACAGAACGAAACAACTATATATATAAACATTTAAACTATAAATGTACAACATATTTGGCTAAATTATGTGTGAAAATGAGCGAAATCAGCAATGTGCGTAAGAACGCAGGCAGGCGTGGTCTGGGGACAGAGCCCCTAGCAGAAAATTTTTAGAACTATATACTACGTTTGAAACCCATTTTGGCGATAACTTTGCATAAAACTTACTTCTAGTTTGAGCAGAAATCTAGCTGCGTCAGAACAAATTTCATTTGCGTCACGCCAAAAAATTTGCGTTGTGATGTAGCTCCTGGCGCTAAAAACAAACTATGCTCAGGAATGAAGTAGAAAAGTTGTGTTTTTGCCTAAAAAATCTTCGATACATCTTGACCTCTGGCAGTAGAAGTAGGGTTATCTGAAGATACTCACTCCAGCACCAAAATTATATATGTTTTAGTTTATTTTCCAGCTCTTTCGTCTAGTTAAATAAATTTTCTTTCTTCCGAATCCTGACGGGGCATGCGGCCGCATGCCCCGCATGCCCCCTGGCTGCGCCCCTGATATATATATATATATATCAGCAAAAACTTCAATTTGGACCCGAGTTGTCCGACGGTCGGATTTTGGGTGGGTCGATTATTTTGGGCACCCTAGTTGGAGGAGTTGGGTCTGGCTGCGGCTTGTTGTTAGCCATGTAGGTGGGTAATTTTTGTGAATTTTCAGTGTGATTTTTTGTTAACATTGCTATATCATTTAACATGTTTCAGAGCGGATCCCGACATGCGTGTTCCTTGTCCATGGAGATTTTGAAGGATGTCTTTGTGGATCACGGAGGCAATTGTGATTGGCTCTCAGGCGGTCTCTCCAAATGCCCAAAACGAATTCAACAATTGGATGTTATTAATCGAATTTTGGCTCATCAGCCTTGGCTTCTTACCAAAGAACATTTCAAGGTACTGCGTCTTCACATCGTGTGCAGGACCAACCGAACACAGGATTTTGAAAAGGGAGGTGGTCAAAGGTGAAATAGGTGGGGCTCCAGGAAGTTGTAGAATTTTTTGAATTTTTAGCCAGAAATGGTATAGCGCGGTGGGAAAAAACCCAGTGCGAGCTGCGGGAAAAACCCAACGGCAGTGGTGAGTCATCCATGCGAGATAGATCGGGTTTTAATAGCCTATCTTAAAGAGCGTCCAAAACTACCCTAGAGGCTGTATTATTGTAGCTCCCGCTGCCTCTCAGCAAATTTTTTGGGACTTTGGAAATTTTGGTCCCAACTTGGGGTCAGACAGGGTCAACTTTGGTGGGGTCACCCTGAACTACGGGAAAGACCTAGCCCAAAACGGATTACAGTTTCACAGAGGACATGTCTCGAACTTCACGATGGACATGCAATTTGGCTCTAGAGCCTGTGGTGCGACCTGGGGGTGACGTAGACTCGGCGGGAAAAAATCCATGCACGGGAAAAACCCAAACTTCAAAATGAAAAGTTTTTCTATAGACTCGGCGGGAAAAAATCCATGCACGGGAAAAACCCAAACTTCAAAATGAAAAGTTTTTCTAGTCATTGGCAGCAAAGGGAAAATTCATGCATTTCTTAGCTCAATAGAGCCGTCTGATTAATTTGGTATAGATTTTTCCTAGGTTCAACCATCTATGTATATATGGTCCAGGTGGCCAAAATCTGACATGGTGCCATTTAAAGCCAAATTCTTCAATTTCATTAAAAATCTCCTATTTTTCACTAAAATAGGTCGGCTTTGGCTTTAAATACAATAAAACACGTTTTCTATGTGATAGGATGTTAAAACTGCAGAAATTAAGCAAATTTCAAAAATTTCCAAAATTTGCCTATGTTTACTTGTTGAACACACAAAATTTTCAATAGTCAATTTGACATGAATTTTTGCAAAAATATTGGTAGTTTTTGATGCAGATGCATTTTGTGATGATGGTTTTTCCCGCCCATGGGTTTTTTCCCGCATTGGGTTTTTTCCCATCGGTTTTGTCGAAAATTCCTCACCTACCGTAAATGCTAGAGAGATGTTTTATGGCTCATCTTGAAGCTCTTCCCATGGCCTCATGGTACGTATTTATCGTTAGATTTTCGATTTGTCGCTTAATAAAAAAGTTACTTCCAAAATTCGAAAATTTGGGTTTTTATTTCCCTCCGCGCTATATATAAAATTGGAAGCATATATTTCAAAAACTAAATTGTTGCTGCAAAGCGGCAGGTTTTGCTATATATAAAATTAATTTTTTTTCATTTTGTCATGCGAAAAAGGGGAGATGTTAGACCTTTCTGGGGGAGATGTTATACCTCTTTGGTGCGGCGTTGTTTGTGTGTAACAGTCAGAGTCAGTAAGTATATACAAAATACAGTATATAAGCCATTTACATCAAGAAAATAAGGTAGACTTGGGCCAGCAGGCAGATCCACGAAGGATACGATGCATTATTCATAAAGAAATAATGAAAAATGCCTGCCTGCAGTGAAAAGGTAAAGGTTTACCGCAGGAGATATCTCCGTCCTGCCACAGGACATGGGGCGCCGGTGCTCATCACCGGATTCTCAGCCGTAGAGCCAGGAGTGTCACCTCAAATGATGACTGCATCCGTGGAAGAGGGGCCGGCCCTTCTACACAGACTCCTGTTACCTTTCCACCGTAGTAGTACCCATTTACCCACCAGTTAAGGATGGATAAGCAGGGCTGGCTAGAGTCGGGAAAGCTTTGTGGCCTCTGGGGATCAAACCACCGACCGTAAAATCGGAAGTTCTGACCTGAGCCCTAGACCTCTCGGCCACCTTGACTCCGGGACATTGATCGCCTCTGCTTTTTCCTTAGTGACTGCAGGCAGGCGTTTTTCATTATTTCTTTATGGTATGTAAACCATTGTTTGCCCCTATTATTGGACAACCGCTGTTTGTCACAATTTTGAGTTTCTGCCAATTAACACTAGCGTGTTCAAAGGTTTTGGCAATACATTCTACTCGTAGCTTGTCTGTCTGTCTGTTTGGCTATTCTTGGCCGCGCATCCCGTCGGCAATATGGGGTCAGTCTGGGCAGGTTTGATACTTGGCGGATGCAACAGCCATTGACGAAGCGACCGATCAGGTCTAAGGGGGGTGTGGGTTACTGATCCCCGCGGCTTGTGCGACCGACCTGCTGTCTTAGACATGAACAGCAGGACGTAAATGACATGGACTGTTGGACGTACTCTGCTGACGTATTCCTAGGCATTTCTTATGGAAGGCTTCTTTGGGGGCCCTCCATTGATGAGGGGGGCTCTCCCAAAATGGGGGGGGGAGGGATTTGGAGCCTTTCTTCGAATTTGCTTACTTTGTACGTACGTATGCATTCTCGGTTGTGCACAGTTTTCTCTTAATTCTAAAATTTTAGAATTCAGAAGAATTTAAGCTGGCACAGCCAGAAACCAACCAGGATGTTGTGCGTAAAATTTATTAGCGTCAGCACGAATATATGTATGTACATTGGTTTGTCTAATTTTGGACATAGAATTTTCGCGGCGCCTTTGGCTTTTGTATTGACACTGTAGATGATTGCTTATTTCAGCAAAGTTTGTATATACGTACACGCACTTTTATACATGTTTGTAATGTTCATTTATATACACTTTGCAAACGTTTTGAAATTGGCTTTTGTAAGAAACGTATGTACTCCGACCTTCGTACGGGCTGTTGTTATCGGCTTAAAAGTGCAGTCTTTGTTTAGATATGTATATGCATGTAGGCTAAGTATATATCTACTACTGCTGTAGAAAACCTATTTTTTGTAGATTTGCGATTAGAAGATTACGTAGATTGATTATTTTTAACCTGCTAAGCATTTCAACTGGGCTCGCTTTAAACATGCGTAAGGGTTGTCTGTCTTAGCAAATCTGGGGCTGACCGGATTGTTTAAAATAGTTGGCTACGTGTTCAGCTTTGAAACTTCTTTAGTGTTGGATTTTGGTACGTAGGTAATAGGTAGGTATATATATATACGTAGGTAATAGGTAGGTATATATATACGTAGGTAATAGGTAGGTATATATATACGTAGGTGGTACGTATATACGTTCTTCACGAAGTTTATGAATTCTCACTGTCGTATTGAAGTAATCCTAATATGAAAGCACAGTTTAGTATGCATGTGTATATACACATTTATTTCTATATCTCGTATAATTTTATCCCTGAAAAACGCAGTTCTCTTTTTACATTCTAGAAGGTTGTCTGGATTTCCTTTTTTGTCTGTCTAGCTCAGATGTTTTTTGTTCACAGACGTATTGTCACATATGTATGTATTGTCGGATGTGTATATATATTATATAATTTGTGCATCAGTTCAGATTATATATACGTATATTTAGTTACTCATTATGAACCAGCCTGATGTCAAAATTCATACGTATTTGCTGTCTGGACATCCATCAAAATTTTGTAATGGGTTACGTATAGCTCTAATTTGCCTTGCAGTTCTTCAGTCGAATCAAATCTGAAAGTATACGTACCTATACGCAGTGTTACGTACGTAAATTTAAGCACCAAAATGTGGGCATGTTATGCTTAAAAATTTATGAATAGGGAACATGCCTATATACGTCGTATATACCTACATTTGGGAGCGAAATAAAAGTTTCAGACTTAGAAATTTATATAGCATCATGTGGCTGTGGCCCCGGTTCCTGACTTACTATATACCGTTGCCGGTGCCATGCCTGCTCCAATATACAGCCCTTTATTCTACGTATATATATATATATTTATATATATATATATTATCACTTCGTTCTACTTTGTTTCAGAGTATCAGTCAGAGTCCAGGTGATGCCACGGGTCGTTGGTCACTGAACCAGTTGATCTATGCCATCGTGATTCTTGCTCAATTTCATGCCCTCTGCTCTCTGGTCAGCGGATGTGGTCTTCTCCGGTCCCCCTCCTCCTCCTCCGCCGCCGCCACCACTCGCCCGGCCCCCAGTCGATCAGATCCCGCTCTATTCCAGTCGGAGCGAGAACCCTGGGACTGGGCCAGCAATGATGGAAGCAGTAGTATGACGAGCAGCACTACGGAGCATGATCCCTCTTCCCTGAGCGAACCGCTCAGTCAGCCTGAACCACCCCTGATGGCTGGGGGAGGGGGAGGTGGTGCTTTTCATCACTCCAGACTACCCGCCGCCCATCAACGCTCCTGTCAACCGTCCTGCACTGGTGCTTCCAATGGTGTTGCTGCGGGTTCTGGAGTAAGCAAGCTATGCCCATTGTGATTGTCTTAGTGTTTGATGTTGGCTATTTTAGTGTTCTTGGCTTTGGCTCCATCTCGATCGAAATGTGAATTCGCTGGTGTTATTGTTGTTGATGTTGTTGTTGTTGTTTGCTGCATTAGACATCACAATGTGATGATCATCACCCGAAGGTTTCGATTAGCTAAGAAGTTGGCAGATATATTCTTAAATTGAATACAGAATTGAAACATTAGTCAAACAGAGTCGTTAACGCTTTTTTCTTTCTTTGGGAGTTTATTGACTTACAGTTTGGAATAAGCTCATGTTACAAGTCAGCGTCTAAATTCTTGTAAGCAGCATAGTGTTGTCTAAGGACTTGATATGAAACGTTATTGTAAGACATAGTTAAATGTATGCAAGTTTACTTGTTTTTTAGTCTTGTTGCTCAACTGTCAGTGGAAACAGCCTGTCATCAACTGTTGCCAACGGTTCATCCCCACTTGATCTGATGATGACGGGTTCTGGCTTCCCGTGCTCTGACCTGTGCGAAGTGGACATCCTGCTGACCCGTATGGAGGCCCTGCAGAAGTTGGAAAGTGAAACGCTCTCCTGTGCCAGTCGGGAAGAGCGTCTGAAACATTTCGTGGATATTCATAGAGAGAGTAGTCAACGTAGGTGTTTTGTGTGCTGGTTGTCAGCGTTTTCTTAATTTTCTTGTTTGCGACGTTCGTTAGCCGTTTTGACTTTTTCCGGAGAGTAGTCAAGGTATAAGCGTAGTTACAAAGTAAAATGATACACTTATTGTAGCCATGAGCCATCTAGACAAGGAGCAAATATATAATAGGAAAACGGTGTGTACGCAGTTTACTTTACTTGGTGAAAGAAGTTTGAAGATTTACAATTAGTAGTATATACATTGGCATAAAGCAGAAGAAAAAAAGATTGTTCGATTTTTCACAGACAAGGTTATAGGGATGGGCGCGGAAAAAAAGGACTGGAAAAAGGTTTTTTCCGTTTTTTTCCATTTTTTTCCGATGGGGTGGAAAAAATGGAAAATATTCCAAACGTTATTTTGACGATTTTTACAATGAAATATCATGTTTTCTGAGCTTTTCCAGCAATTTCACACTATTTACACCCTTTTCCGTGGGTCATAGTAGGTGGGGTATGTTAAATCTGACGAAATTGTATTTGGGTTTTTTCGACACATCGGAAAAAAATGGAAAAATATTCGGGACATGTTCTGAAAGTTAATTTATGACCTCAGAACATTAAGTAACTATCAAAAACACTGTTTAATGAGGTAAGAATGCGATATTCATGAATTTGAGCAAATTTTGGGATTTGACATTTTTTCCCTTGGAATGTGAAAATGATTGCATAACTCAGGTAGAGTTAATAATTCCATACCTAACAGTCTAGTGTTCAACCAAAAGTGTTAAAATATCTGGAATTGTTTACTTTACGAAGCGCGTTACCTACGAAAACCACAAACTAGGTCTGGTATAACCGCCAAGGTATATATACAGAAGTCACCTGTCCTTTGCTTTACAGCGTCACCCGCTGAAAATATTTGATTCCAATAATCAATGCTGGAACCTGTCTAAGCGCTTGTGTTATTGCATTACCCCTGTGGGCAGGGGCGCACCCAGGATTTTGAAAAGGGAGGGGTTGAACATGAAAATTTTCCTATTTTTTGGTTTTATGCAATGAAAATAGCTCAGCTTTTTTCTCTCCCCAAAAAATACGGGAGTAAATCGGACAAAAAGGGAGGGGTCGGAACCCCCAAAACCCCTCCCCTGGGTGCGCCCATGCCTGTGGGGCTACTAAATATCGTGAAAACTGCTTCTGTGCATGCAAAAACATGAAGTAACTTAACTTTCAGCACATTGTGTAATTTTGGGGTGACCGGAAAAAAAAGGAAAAAAATGGAAAAAAACCGGAAAAAAAAGGTTTTTTTCCGGCAATCTTTTTTCCGGAAAAAAACCAACCCTACAAGGTTATTAGTGCAGAGAATTGTTGTTGCTTTTGTTGCTGTTGTTGTTGTTGTGTCAACTTTCTTGACTTCCTTCTTTTCGGTTTATTTTTCGACGCAGTGGTCCATAACTTGCTATAGCCTGTAGGGATATGCAGAAACGCTCACAATTCCTAGTTTTTTGACGACCACTCCATTCAGTTATCCCCATCCTAGTGGATGGTGAATATTTTTGCTGTTTGCATTTTGCTGACTTCCATGTTTCATTTCGCAGTTAGTTTAAAAAGTCCAGTTTATTTTAGTTAAGCCTCAATTAACCCGACCGCCTTCCGCTGAGTGGGCCGAATCCAGCCTGTATACGAATGATCTTGACTTTGGCTATGTGGACTTCATTAAACGAGCCGATACAACGTCTGCTCCCACTTTGAAAATTCATGTACGCTCTTACGACTGATACCACGTATATACCTAATGGTCTGGCATTTTTAGGGTTTTAAAAGTGAGGGGGGCTTTGTCCCCCCCCCCTAGGGAGGGGGGAGTGAGGGGGAGCTTCCGAAGAGTATGGACGAGCATTTACCTAAATTTTTAGCGAAAAATTAGCGTTTTCAAGGTAAAAACGCTGTTTTTAAGCTTAAAATGAACTTATAAGTCTATATAGTAGCTAAAACTTGAGAAAATTTTTGAAAATTTGACCGCAAAAACTTAATTTTCCGACATTTGGGCGGCCCCCAAAAAAGTGATCGGGGCTTGCCGAAAAGTGGGTGGGGCCCCTCCACCCTTCCCACTAAAAAATATGCCAGATATTTTTGAAATAATCGTTATCGTAAACTATAACTTAAGGAAATAAAAACCCTTTGAAGCATTAAGTTTGTAATACACAGTAAAGAAAGACTTATTCTGATTCTTGTCTTCTGGTGGTCTTCTGCTAGTCCGAGGTTCGAATCCCCGCTGCCACAAGGCTTTCAGAAATCCCCTTGAGCAAGGGACTAAGCACATATCGGTTCTCCGTGGGCTCTAGCCAACCCAGCTATCCATCCTTAACTGGTCGGTAAATGGGTACCACGCATGTGGGAAGGTAACAGGAGACTGTGTAGGGCATCCGCCTTGAGGAGCTGGCCCCTCCTCCACGGTTGCAGTCATCATTCGAGGTGGCACTCCTGGCTCAAGGGCAATGAAACCGGGGATGAGCACCGGCCCCCCATACCCTGTAAGGGTGGGAGACTTCTCCAGGGGTAACCTTTACCTTTTACCTTTTACCTTCTGGTGGTCATAATTTCTTCAAAACCTTGTAATTGTAAGCTTGCTATTGGGTTGGGGGTGGTTTACTTTTTTATTCATTTTGTCATAGCATGTCGGCTCCTGTAAATGAACTGTCCAATTCATCCAGGACCACTGGAATATAAGTGAACCGACCTAAAGGGTTCAAATTTGATTGTATATATTCAATATTAAAATATTACTGTTTTTAGGATCTGTCTTGGGACATGGAAGGCTATGGCTTACTGGAACGACTCTGTTCACATATTGCTGAACTGGTTGATGATAAATTTTTGATAATGAAAGAATTGACATATTATACGTACGCAGAGTTTCAGTTTTTATAAAAATTAGGCAAATTTAATCATCAATTTGTGTTCACTTTCACTTTAAAATAAAGAGTTTGGAAGAAGTGTGTGCGAAGAAGAAAGTATACTTTCCCTTCTACTATATAAAGGCTATTTCATTCATCGGTTGACTGGCTTATTTTTAGGCCAAAATTAATGGGGGCTCATGTTTTTGTCTAAAAATTGCTAAAAAACTGCTACAAATAGCTAAAATGACTACTTTAGGCTGAAATTGTGAAAGTTGTGTTGAAATTCGACGCCGTAAAATTGAATATTTAAGGTAACAAAGTAAAGTTTGACAATTTTTTGGTTATGGTAAGGAGAAATTTCCCGATAAATTCTTAAGAATTTATGGGGAAATTTCATGGTGGTGGGGCTCCTCCAATGGGGGAGACACCAATTTGGGGTCGCATTCCCCCGCCCCAGTAAAAATAATCCAGAGTTCATTTTGGAAGACTGATCTTTGGCGTGATGGAAACCTGACTACTGGAATTCTGGGTTTATCCTTTTCCACTCTGTTTTTCCTTATTGACCTAGTCTTGCACTTCTATCTTAATGCCGTGAACTGCTTCAAAAACGATTCGAACGACTTGTAGCTATATGTTATTGGTTTTGATGTAGCTTAACTTTTAGGCAACTTACATTGTTATTATTCTGTTAACCCACAGTAAATAAACAATCTGATTTCGTGCACATTTACCCGTCCTCTAATCACGTCAGGTGGTATTTTCTATTTTTGTTTTCATAATAATGTGCTGTTGTATTATGTACCTTTTTTGTTCTATAGGATGGGAGCCTACAAAGGTGTGGACACGACCAAGTATCGTGTGGCCATCTGGAACTACATTCAGTCGCTGTACGGGATTCGGCACGATGACTATGACTACTCAGAGGTCAATCAGATGCTCAGCATCCCGATGAAACGATTTGTCAAGACCGTCTGCTGTTTTCCGGAACGACTCACGGATGATATGCGTGCTGGGGTTATGACTGAATTTCAGGATTCGGAAAAGGTAAACTTACCTACCTGACTGAAAGAGATTATAGTGCTCAAAAGTGAATTATATATAATTTATCGGTAGTTCGTATCCAGAGGCGAATATCGGAAGTAAAAAAGTACTCTGCTTTAACGACTATATACTGCAAAAAGTGTTCAGAAATAAAATCCCGCTCTATACTAGGCTAGATGCTGAAAACTTAGCATTTTTTCGTTTTGATCTGCCCTCCGTGCTGTTGCTTGCCGACTACAGATTTCTGCTAAATTCTGTTTATTGATAGGATTAATTTTAAAAGTTGGAGTGTAACTGAGGGGGAGGGGTTGATGGCTGTTTCCTTCGTCCCTCTCGTTCTTTGTCAGTGTGCGTAAGCGCTTTCATTGAAACGTTGCGTAGAAAAAAATTGATTTTTTAGAAAATTGATTAGTTCAGCTTTGATTTAAATGTTATATATTTGACAATTTTAGGGACGTATTGTGTTGTAGGCACTGGCGGATCCAGGATTTCGTGACGGGGGGCGGTCAAATTTTTTTCGTCGGGGGGTCTGGGGGGCGAAGTTGAAGAAATTTTTTGTTTTTGCAATAAAACCGGCTCTTTTTCTTCATAAATGCACTAAATATGCGGTTAAAAAGCAGAAAATTCGCGCTGGAGGCGCGAAATTTTTTGGTTTTTTGCCCTTTTTCCTCTTTCTCTCCCTAATTTTTCCTACCTTCGAATCGCGACGGGGGGCCGCCCCCCCCCCCGCCCCCCCCCCCTGGATCCGCCCCTGATTGTAGGTACGTATTATCAATGTTGTGCATACGTATGTGTATAGATTTGCATTGTGCCTTTGTGAATTTCTTTACTAGAACAAGACTTTACTTTGCTACCTACATATTGGTATTGTATATAAAGCGATGCGTGTGTTCCGCCTCTTTTTCTGGACTAATTTTGAGTTTTTAAAGTGTCGGATGACAAATTGTTTTCTCCTTGGTTTGGTTCGACAAAATACGCTTTTGCCTGCCAGCACAGATAAAAAGTGCGAACTTCAAAAGTTTCGCGCTGTGCATACTAACCATAGGCATCTACTCACGTATACGTAACCATGTTATGTAAGTTAGATTACTTTTCAAATAATCGCATTATATTTGAATAATATACATATATATGTATAATGTGAAGGTATTATGCGAATTACATCCAAAATGGCAATTTCTTCCTGGTTGCATATTATACGACTTAGATTGTGAATAAATTATCGACATAGCAATTTTAATTATATACGTACATTAGGTGTTCGGCTTAAGTTGGAGTTTAGGTTTAGAGTTTTTAACATTTGTATCCACGTTCCTTATCTGTGTTATATATCTAGCCTTCAGTCTGCGTCCACAGCGTAGCACAGACGTAGACGTAGAGTTAGCATTCTCAGCTAATTTTAAGTTTTAAGCCTAGGAACTTGTCAATTGAGTTGCACCTAAGGTTGCTGTAGAGGAATGTGGTTTATCGTAGTCGGATTTTTAATAAAATTTCGTCCGTTAGCTTTTTAGTCAGTTAGATTTTCCTTTCCTGTCACAAAAATGTCCACAACTAAGAACTTGGGCAAAGCTTTTTATTTTGGCCTTTGCTTTAATCAAGCTTCTCTACCTAATGAATTTAAGGATGGGGAATTCAAGTACGGGAAACGAAAAAGATTAGTCAGCTTTATTTATATACTTACCCTGAAGCAATCTCTTGCTGTAATCTTTTTGCAAGTTTCCCCATTGCTTCCAAACATACGCACTTTTTGTGCCTTACACTGCCAGGCTTTTGTCGTTCCAATTTTCCGGAAATAAGTTGTCTTACCTAAATCGCTGATTATTATTTATTTAAGAAAGTACACTTTGACGCATATATACGTACTGGTTAAACTATGCCTATGTATATACGTACGTATTTTTATTTAACTACGTATAACGTTGTTTAGTATATATATAGTCGAGTAAATTGCATGTTGTTTTTTACAGTTGTCTGCACTACTAGCGGATCCAGGATTTGGGGGTGGCGGTAAAATTTGTTCACCGGGGGGGGGGTCAGAGGGGCTCCCAGAAGTTGAAGAAATTGCAATAAAATCGGTCTTCGGGTGCTTAATTCTTTAAATTCTGAAGAACTGAGAAATATTTTTAAAATACTACAGATTTCAAGGCAAAAATAGTTTCTCCTGATTTCTCGAAGCGAAAAAATTTCTCCTCAAAATTTTAGCCCTTTCCCCTATTTTTCTCCTTAATTTTCCTACCTTCGAATCGCGACGGGGGATGGTGGCTTCCCCCCCCCTTCTCCCTGGATTCGCCCCTGGTTGTCTGCTAGTTTCTTCTTAGCAGAATGTCTAGTCTTGATAAACACTTGCTGAAATGTGGTGGCTTCTTGCTACCGACTGCCATCCGTACGTATATACGTATAGCCATGGGGTGAAAAAAACCCACTCCCTTTTTGGGGGAAAAAACCCACCCGCCTCCTGGGTCATGGGTTGGAGATATGAGCTCCAAAACACAGCAGCAAGAAGCGCGACTCTTTCTAACCTATGTATGCAAAGTAGGGATCGACCGGAATTCCGGTTCTGGTTCCGGTTCCGGTTTTTTAAAGCCAGTTCCGGTTCCGGTTCCGGTTTTTTGGAGTTCCGGTCGATCCCTAATGCAAAGATCAAGTCATTTGGTTCACTCCTGCTTATTTTATGACATTTTGAAAATGACAACTACTTTTTGGTTCAACCATCCAAAAATTTACCAAAAGTTTGGACCGATGTAACTTTTGACTGGGTTGGGCTAGAAAAATTTTGCAAATATCTGCAATGATGGCAACTCTTCCTCTTTGCACACAGCCAAAATTAGACCGATCCGCTGTACCGTTAGTCTGGCACATTGCCAAACGTGGCGGGGAAAAACCCACTTTGGGGGGAAAAACCCACCCAAATGTTTTTGAAAAATTTTTTAACAACTCAACACGGAAACAATTAGAGACTATAGCACGGTACTATCTAGCACGCTGCGTCATCCTATGCGGTCAGATTCGGACAATTTTGCTTACCTGGCTAGCTAGGGGCTAAAAACCTTAAAAGTGCCACTTCGCAGCTGGAGGACCCAATACAGGTACAATTGTGGATTTTAACAACCAATTCTACGTAAAAAACCATTCTCTACACGATAGAATAATAAGTTTTATCAAATTACATCATTTTTAGCATTTTTCAAAAATTGCCCTATGTTTATGTGTTAAACTTTATGAAACCTGGCCAGTTGATGCAGCATTTTCAACGGCACATGAGATTTCAAAAAAGCTACTTAGATCGGGTTTTTTGGTTCATACTAACTAAAAAAGGGTTGAATTTTACACTGGAAGTGACAGAATTGCGATAGAACAATTTTTAAGACCTGTGAGGGGTGGGTTTATTTCCCCCCCATTTGGGTTTTTCCCCCCATTGGGTTTTCCCCCCGCTACTTTTTACCGCTCTAACGGTACAACTTAGAGAAGTGCAAATAGGCTTAAAAGAAAGTTCTAAGTACGCCAAGTACGATGGTATATAAAGTTCTCAGATAACCCTTATAATAAAAAAGTTCCAGCCAAATTCCGTAAATGTGGGTTTTTCCCCCCATGGCTATATATTCTTTTGAGTTGTTTCACGTGAAATAAATGAGAACTACTGTCTGAGTAGTTTAGTTGGTTCCTTTAATTTGTGACACTCTGCTGACAGTTAGGCTTCCCTTCCAATTTTTGTGTTCAGCGCAGCGTGTGCCAGCTAATAAATCTTGCTTAGAAATTTTCCCATTTTCCTGCCAGCTGCCATTCACGTGTTCTTGTGTTGACATATTGAAGACGTTTTAACCGTGTTGGAATGGATTTTTTCTTGAAGACTTTTTAATAGGTATATATATGTATATACGTATATGAGGACCTCACACACAGGTTCTTCCATCTGGCCAAAGCTTAGATTTCTGTTGTCAGCTCGTATTTGGTTGAACCATTCTTTGATTTCTGTTCAGCCTTACGTAACTCAAAGCCGCCATCTCTAAACCCTTAGATGCTGAATTAATGGAAAAATAGAAAAGAGAAATTTTAGTGAATGTGTTCACGTTCGTTTCCGTGTGCCTTGGGTGCTGGTTTTAGTTACGTAAGTTTAAAAATTTTATATAATCGCATAAAGAGCACTGGTGCAGCCAGGATTTTGTGCGGATGCTGATGCCTAAGCTTAAAAGTTCTTTTGACTGTGTAGGTATATATATGTATAGCATTTTCCCATGTCTTGAAGCGTGAGTGACGGCTGCGTGGCATAACTATTAACTAACTGGGCTATTCATCCTAAATCGGTAGGTAGATGGGTAGCGCTGTTGTGGGAAGTTAGCAGGTTACAATATATACCTCCTTTCGACTGATGTAATCATCATTCGAGGTTACAGTTCTGGCTGGCTCTGTAGCGGGTCAACTGCATCCTGCGATGAGAGCACCGGCACCCCTTTTCATGAACTTTGGTTGAATTAACTATGAAATTGTAGAATTGTAGAATTGTAGAATTGTAGAAATTAATGAGCAGTTTTTTGGAAAAGACGACAGATTTGTTGTGCTTGTTTAGATGTAAACCACATTTAGGTATATATAGTTAGCATTAATGGCAGTTCGATAGCTAATTTATGTATACGTACGTGTATATGTTTATAATTTTTGTTTTGGTATGGGTTTTTGTTGTCGTCTCTTCTCTGTTGGCTGAATCTGATGCAATGTCTTCTGGCAGAGCGTCACTGCTTCTATCTGCGGCGGTGATTAATCTACTTTCATTCGGAAGCCCAAGCTTCTGTCATTTTTCCGACAAGTTCCATTATATATGTACGTATATATGTACGTACGTATGTATAAACGTACGTTTAGCTTTAGCTGGCTATTCAAGGTACAGTCAGGTTGGTTTTTGGACCTGGCAGATGCAGTATATATATATTACGTATTTACATAGTGTTTCCTGGATTCTGAACATAATTATTAAACATGAAAGTTGATGGTTCAGTCCATAAAAAATCTGCATTAACTTATGCACGTGTATTGAAGCATGTTTCGACAATCTATATATACACACGTACGTATGCATTTTTGGAATATGCGAATGAAATTCACGTGAATAGAGAGTAGGTCTTTTGTTTTTTTCATAGTCTGGATTGGTAATCTAAGTTTCCAGATCTGATTAGGCGTAGGGACTGCATAGATGTATGTGTAAGTGTAACCTGAAGTGATTTTTTCTAATCTTTGCTACTGATCAAGTCTTAAGCTTAGCGTCGACTGCTATTTTATGTAGACATCTGCGCCACTGAACAAGCAGTTAGATCACTACGTAGGAAATCGTACTTTCTCCAATTGGAGCCCGGCTCCGGTCCCGGCCCAGGCACCTCTCTATATTTATGTTAGTACCTAATAATCCGATGAACTACGTAGCTAGCTAATAGTCCAAGCTTAACATTCCAAGTTATATGCTGTATGCACCGGCATTTGAGGGAGAAAACCCGACGACTGTTCCGGAAAGAATTTGAAGTTTAACAGAATTGCAAACCAGGGTTTTTCGTTCTTTGGGTTCTGTTCATTTCCAAGGGATTTCGAATCGTCGAGTTCAACCTGTTTTCCATCAACGCTTTCCTATCAGAATCGGTAGAAATTTTGCTTGCCTGATTTTATTTTCATTGCTGTTTTGCTGGCCGTCTTTTCCTTTAAAAACAACGGGGGATCGCTATCGGTTGATGGTTTTTTGGTGATGTTACGTTTCTATGTTTGCAAAAACATCGTATCTTTGAAACTTTTCTATTATATAAAACTGGTTCTTAATCCATGCTTCTCAGCATTTATATACCCTGTATGTATAGAGACATGTGTACATATATAAAACTTGTTTACGGTTTTATTCTTTATACGTTTGTGACATAAGTACGTAGGTACATAATGTGTATATATACCAGTTGGTTGCCTTGCTGAGGGATCATCAGATGTTGTTCAAACTGTTCAAACAAACAGTGTCGATCTTAGAAGTCTTGACATTCCAGAAGACGGAAGGATTCTGGCTTTTTGAGCCCGATTACAAGCCAGTTGTAGCACTGCCTGCTGTGCTCACAGAAATTTGTGGGCTCACTTGTGCCCGCTTCGCGCACTCGTGCCCTTCAGTCGGAGCTTCGCCTGCTAGTGTGCATCTCTGAGAGCACTTCTGGCAGTGCTACAACTTCACTTTGTGCTGTCCACTCACAAAATCGCAAAGAAAATTGTTGGGGCTCGGGGTTTTTTTGCTGCGCTCGCTGGTTTTAGGTACGTGTAGTATATATTTTGGTAAAGCTAAACCCATTACCACTATTATGAACGGTTCATGGATGGTCTGCTTTTGCTGAAACTGTAGGATAGTTAGACTGTAAATTTTAGTATTAGCTTTTCGGAGCTAACTTATTATTGGAAAGCAAAATAAATTGCCTTGCACCTTTTTCTGTATATATATACACAGAAATTGCTCTTGGTATTTGTAGGATGAATAGTGCAAGCAAGTATACGTAAATTTAGCTGTTTCGCATACGTAATCGTCTGTGCAGTGCATTCTGCGTGCACCTATAAAAAGTGTATCGTTTTGTTATTAGCGGTTGTGTGTCTCTACCAATTTTGTTAAAACCGGATATGTCTTGGTGTCAAGTATATCGTTTTTCGCACGAATATATATATATATATATATATATATATATATATATATATATATATATATATGTATAATATATACATGCATTACATATAAATGTGCTTTTGTCCGGAGAGTGCAAATGTCAATAGGCGCAGCTGGCATACTGGCACAGTGCCAAATAATAAAAACTAAACGCGGAAAAAGGAGGCTTACACTCGACTTTTGGCTGAAGCCGCTTTGTTTTCTTCAGCTGAATGGAAATACGCATATAATATGTAGGAGTTAGTGTTACCTACGGATTTAACGTACGTACGTATATATATATATATATATATATATATATCATAGGGGTCGCGGCAGCGACCCCTATAATATGTGTCAAAAGTCCCTGGAGACACCGTAAAATAAGCTGCGCAGAGGCTGCGCAAAATCCTGCGCAGATCGTGCGCAGATTTCATGCGCAAATTGTAGAGCACATCGAGTTTAGTATGTGTGCGAAGTTTCAGCCCCGTATCACTTTCCGTTAAAAAGTTGTGCCCCGGACCGGTTATGGCGGCGATGTTTTTTTTCCGGTTTCTCCTATTTAATGGTCGTATTGTCCTGACTTTCCGCCTCTTTCACGTAATCTGCAGCGGAGGCCGGACCTAATGGGGTATAGGGTCTGGTAGTACCCCATGCGCCATTTAAGAATCGCTACTTTTTTTGCGCCGCAGGTGCGCCACAGCGCCGCAGCGGCGCCGCAAAGTCGGCTCAGAGCGAAAAGTGACCATTTTTGTGGTCGCTGCGCAGCTCGAACGTTAAGAGCTGGAGCCGATTTCTTTTTATATTCAGAAACTACATATATTGAACTAACTAAATAGCTAAGTCTCGTTTCTCTATCGCTTCCCATGCGACCACAGTGGCCGGTCAAAAATGGTGAAAATTCGAAAAATGAAAAATTGAAATTTCTCGCTGTGTATTCAACTTAGAAAGCTCAATTCTTTCATACAAAGGTTTTCTGGCACGGCGAATTGATTCCCGTAAGCAGTTTTGCCGTCGGACCCACCCATATTGCTGGGCTGGTTCCACTTTGCTGTCGGGAGGGTCAAGTCGGTACCGACTTCCAAGAACACCATATAGGACTGTGCATAGCCTCTCAAAACTTTGTCCATAGGGGTTTTCTGGTGCGCCCAGCTCATTTCCGGTGTCCGTTTTGCCGTCCGACCCACCCATTTTGCTGGGCTGGTTCCACTTTGCTGTCGGGAGGGTCAAGTCGGTACCGACTTCCAAGAACACCATATAGGACTGTGCATAGCCTCTCAAAACTTTGTCCATAGGGGTTTTCTGGTGCGCCCAGCTCATTCCCGGAGTCCGTTTTGCCGTCCGACCCACCCATTTTGCTGGACTGGCTCCACTTTGCCGTTTGAAGGGTAAATCGGGTAGGGGGTCAAGTGGTCAAAAATAAGATTTTTCAAAAGTGGTCAAATTTGGTACCAAATGAAAGCGCTAAGTGAGCTGAACAACTTTTGTCATAGAATTGCATGCTCAAAGTGGCTGTAGAGTGCTGTGGTAGGGTGGGGGTGGCCGGTGGGGACTTAGGCGATTTTGGGTCAAAACTAAAATTTTTCAAAAGTGGTCAAATTTGGTACCAAATGAAAGCCCGCATCGAACTGAGCAACTTTTGTCATAGAAGTGCGTACCTAAAGTGGCTGTAGAGGGCTGTGGTTGGGGGGGGGTGGGGACTTAGGCGATTTTGGGTCAAAAATTAAAATTTTCAAAAGTGGTCAAATTTGGTACCAAATGAAAGCCCGCATCGAACTGAGCAACTTTTGTCATAGAAGTGCGTACCTAAAGTGGCTGTAGAGGCCTGTGGTGGGGTAGGGTGGGGACTTAGGCGATTTTGGGTCAAAAATTAAAATTTTCAAAAGTGGTCAAATTTCGAGTCAAATGAAGGCCCGCATCGCACTGAACAACTTTCGCCATATAACCACCCACCCAAACTTGCTGTGTCGGATTTATATACTTTCTTTCTCAACCGGATTAAACGACAGACATAGGCCCAACACACATATTATCCCCTTTTGTGCGGAGCATTTTTGTTACTTGTATATATATATATATGTATGTATGTATGTATGCTTACTTATATATACTTTATAATTATGCTTTATTTTAATTTTTCCTCTTATTTTGGTTTCTGCTTTATTGTAGATTCACGTAAATCTGATCATTGCTGAGGCAAGAATGCAGGCTGAGTTGCTGTATGCCTTGAGGGCAATTATGCGGTTCATGTCATGATGGACCAGCCTGGGGACTGCTGACTGACTGACTGATTGAAGAAATGTTGGATGAGATTAGCAAAAAAGGAAAGGAAAAGAAGGAAAACTTTCCACTTTCCAGTCGCCAACCAATCGCATATTTCTCTTATATTTGCATATTTTGTGATGAACAACCGATAATTTTCTGTAAATGTTTTGTCACTATCTGTGTGTTTGTCATTCGTTTTGTGCTTTTATGTAGTGTATATATACTGTATACCTCTATGAAATTTTTATTTTTCTGTATGTCATGTGACTCATTTTTGATTTACAATTATAGACATAAGTTATTATATTATAGAGTGAGAATGGTAATTGCTAGCAATGTTTTCTGATAATATGATGCTAGAGTGAACAGTTGACATTTAGTTTATTGTCACAGAGTTTTGTACTATTTTGGTGTTTATTTTTCGTGTGAGTTGTGGCAGTGTTCTTGTAGATTTTTGGTGTTGAGAAGTATGGCAGCAGACCGCATATATAGTGGGACGAATTTTTTGCCTGCAATTTTAGTTTAGTCTAACTTAAGGCAATTTTTGAATACAATCGTCCCCCCAATTTTCAAGAACACTGTGTGTCACGTCACACACGACGCACGACTCTATTTTGCTTATGGCCTAACCTATTGAACTAAAAGTTGGTTTCGGTTCATTTGGTCACAACTGTACATAATGTATTTATCAGTGAACGTCTCAATTAAGGCTGGGAAATAAATTGAATAAATAAATTAATTAAATAAATAAATATATCGAATCCCGAATTTTAAGACGACAATTCATGTTGGCTAGAGAAACTGCTTTTTACACTTCTTACTTTATTCTATTTCATTAATCATATTTTTTTAGTAAACATACTCTAATTTTCAATCCTTATGCATATTGTTGTGGAGTTGCTAAATGTGATTATCTTTCTTGCCCTCTGTGTAGGGCTGTTGTTGATTCCTTGTACAGTGCATTTGTTGCTGATGTTTACATTTTTGGGATGCTGGAAGCAAAGTGTAAAAAAAGCACCTGTCAGTACGAATTTCTGGATAGAATAAACATTTTCTATAATCGATGTTTTCAGGTATTTTTAAGGTGTTTTCTAATCAAATGCTTTTCTTAATTCTAAAATAATGCGTGTGCATTTTACCGGGGAATTTGAGACACGGTCTATATTCCTGGAGCTTAAAGATGCTGAACAATGCTAAAAAGTTTTGGAAGCAGTTGCAAGACTTGAAATAGTGTAGACAGCTATTTATGATTTTGTTCAGCGAATTGGTTTATAGAAAATTTTGAGAGATGCCCTCGATAAACAATAACAACACCTTAAATTTTGTGGCATAAGTACGATTGTATGAACATTGTATGATTTTCTTTTCTTAGGATTTGGTATTTTGTAAGCTTTTTAGTTTCTGTATGTAAAATGTAGCGATCAGTGATTATATTTACAGTAAAGACATAGTGTAGTCTTCGTTACGTTTGCTTGCAGTTTGGGTAGTTCGTGAAGCTAGGGTTTTCCCAACTTGTTTCTTTAGCTCCACTCAAAGAGTACATAATAGATAAGAGTATGAAACTCTTACACTAGCATGTACAAATCATGCTAGGTATGCTCGGTTCATTAACTCGGGACCCCCCCCCGTAACTTCCGGGGGGGGGGGGTCCCACTTTGCACTAATTACACGCTTTCATATAAGCGTGTGTCTGCTCGCTGATTGGCCCACTAGTAGAGGCCTGCATTACGGCCCGCGGGCCGGGCCGAGCGGGCCGACGGCCAAAGTTCACGGGCCGGGCCGGGCCGCGGGCCCAAGCTCACGGGCCGGGCCGGGCCACGGGCCGTGTTTCCGGCCTGCTCCCATTATTTTTGCGAGATTTTACTAATGAAAAATAACTCAAATGTTTACCTTCAAAGATTTTTGTGCTTTTTGATCATATTTCGTGCACATTAACACTTCTTTTCAGAAATTAGTTTCAGCATTTTCATTTCATAAATGCTATATACTGTGTATTCTGTTTCAATTAAATAGCCGATTAAATTGTTAAATTAACGCTGGATATCCTTCAAATTTTAGCGTTATATATCTGTGTAATCAGTAATGCTTATGCTCATTTTTTGATTCGTGAAAAGATACTCAAGTATCTTTTCCAGTTCACACTAGGCAACTTTGGAGCAACTTCGTTGCCGCAACGTCAGTTCCCACACGAAAAAGTTGCAGCAACTTGCACAAATAGTTGATTCAGCTAGTTGAAGCAACAACAACATATGCAGAAATTCTAGCGCGCCTATTTTTATAATTTGAATCGATCAATCAACGTGTTACTTGCCGCTAGAAATAGCCCAATCGCCCGATTGCGGCAGCTTGGTTGCGATAACCTTTTTCTCAGTACATTCACATTGGGCAACTTTTGAGCAAATTGGTTGAAGCAACCAAGTTGTTTCAACTACGTTGTCCCAAAGTTGCCTAGTGTGAACTGGCCTTTATCGTTTCAAATGTTGTCCAGCAGAACCCTGTGGTTCATAACATTCAAAACAGCACTTCTAACTGTTTAAATTTGGAAAACGCAATTTAAATTCTTAATTGCAAAAGTTTATGCTCAAAATTAATGTCAAATCTCTCAATTCATTGACGTAATTTTTGCGGTTACAACATAGAGACTTCAAACTGAATTTCAATATGTAATAAATTTGGAATTTTTTGAAATTTTGCATTTTCTGAAAGAATAAAAAATTTCCCGGGCCGGGCCGGGCGGGCCGAAAAATTTGACGGGCCGGGCCGAGGGTGGTGTCTAAAACCAGGAACAGGAACAGGAACAGGAATAGGAACAAAGGTCTAAAACCAGGAACAGGAACAGGAACAGGAACGGGATCTAATTTCAGGAACAGAATCAGGAACGGGGGTCTAATTCCAGGAACAGGAACTGGGGGTATAATTTCAGGAACAGAATCAGGAACGGGAGTCTAATTTCAGGAACAGGAACGAAGGTCTAATTCCAGGAACAGAATCAGGAACGGGGGTCTAATCCCAGGAACAGGGGTCTAATTTCAGGAACAGAATCAGGAACAGGGGTCTAATTTCAGGAACAGAATCAGGAACAGGGGTCTAATTTCAGGAACAGGAACGAAGGTCTAATTCCAGGAACAGAATCAGGAACGGGGGTCTAATTCCAGGAACAGGGGTCTAATTTCAGGAACAGAATCAGGAACTTACAGGGGTCTAATTTCAGGAACAGAATCAGGAACGGGGGTCTAATTCCAGGAACAGGGGTCTAATTTCAGGAACAGAATCAGGACTAATTTCAGGAACAGGAACGAAGGTATAATTTCAGGAACAGAATCAGGAACGGGGGTCTAATTCCAGGAATAGGGTCTGCAAAAAATGTTTCAATATTTCTGAAATCTAATTTGTAGCTTGACTTCATGATTTCAATTCTATCCACACACCGCAAACCGTTGACAGAAAACTTGATTAAAAATAAGAATTCCAAGTAGAACGTTTAATGAAAATTTGTTTGCCCATTTCTAGAATTCGGCAATTTGAAATTTTCCCGACTTCTAGAAATCGGAAGCCGTTTTGCTCATTTCTAGAAATGAGCAACACGCCTGCCTATTTCTAGAATTGAGCTGAGCAAATATTTTGCGTATTTCTAGAATTCAGCAAGGCACTAGCCAATTTCTAGAAATTGGCCAAACTGCTTGCCGATTTCTAGAAGTCGGCAACTTCGGGAATTAGGCACGACATAACGTAATTAGGCACGACATAGCGGAATCACTCGATTACTGATATTCTTTTTGAAACTACGAAATTCTTCCTCATAAAGTAGCTCATATATAAGGATATTATGATATAGTATATATTCTATGTGATCGCGTGACTTTGTTTACGTCTAAATTTGGGAAATTGCCAGTCTGAACTGGTTACTCGCGCCAACGGACGTGCTTTGTCCAGTTGCGTCTGGTTTTTATGCTGAGTAACACGCAACAGTAAAATAGCTTTGTTATGTTCACTTAGGAACTGTTTGATAAGTTTATTTTCTGTTAATTTGGTTTTCACTGTTTTAAAAGTTTCGAGCTTAAAATTTCAAATCACGAAATAGTGCTGAAAAACTTTTTATAATTTTTACAATGGTGGATTCAGAAATGTATGAATGGAAATAAAAAGAACACTGTCCTGATCCCGTCCTGTTTGCGGTGTGTGGATAGAATTGAAATTATGAAGTCAAGCTACAAATTAGATTTCAGAAATATTGAAACATTTTTTGCAGACCCTATTCCTGGAATTAGACCCCCGTTCCTGATTCTGTTCCTGAAATTATACCTTCGTTCCTGTTCCTGAAATTAGACCCCTGTTCCTGATTCTGTTCCTGAAATTAGACCCCTGTTCCTGGAATTAGACCCCCGTTCCTGATTCTGTTCCTGAAATTAGACCCCTGTAAGTTCCTGATTCTGTTCCTGAAATTAGACCCCTGTTCCTGGAATTAGACCCCCGTTCCTGATTCTGTTCCTGGAATTAGACCTTCGTTCCTGTTCCTGAAATTAGACCCCTGTTCCTGATTCTGTTCCTGAAATTAGACCCCTGTTCCTGATTCTGTTCCTGAAATTAGACCCCTGTTCCTGATTCTGTTCCTGAAATTAGACCCCTGTTCCTGGAATTAGACCCCCGTTCCTGATTCTGTTCCTGGAATTAGACCTTCGTTCCTGTTCCTGAAATTAGACCCCCGTTCCTGATTCTGTTCCTGAAATTAGACCCCAGTTCCTGTTCCTGGAATTAGACCCCCGTTCCTGATTCTGTTCCTGAAATTAGACCCCCGTTCCTGTTCCTGAAATTAGACCCCCGTTCCTGATTCTGTTCCTGAAATTAGACCCCCGTTCCTGTTCCTGAAATTAGACCCCCGTTCCTGATTCTGTTCCTGAAATTAGACCTTCGTTCCTGTTCCTGAAATTAGACCCCCGTTCCTGATTCTGTTCCTGAAATTAGACCCCCGTTCCTGTTCCTGAAATTAGACCCCCGTTCCTGATTCTGTTCCTGAAATTAGACCCCCGTTCCGTTCCTGTTTTTAGACCACGGTTCCTGTTCCTGTTCCGTTCCTGTTCCTGGTTTTAGACCTGTATTCCTGTTCCTATTCCTGTTCCTGTTCCTGGTTTTAGACACCACCCGGGCCGAGCGGGCCGAAACCTTTCACGGGCGGGCCGAGAAAAATTTTTCACGGGCCGGGCCGGGCCGGGCCGTAAAAATTCGGCCCGTGCAGGTCTCTACCCACTAGCCTAAGACTTACTGTAGGGAATTTATTAGTTATTTTAATTAATTAATTATAACTTTAATTAGGTTAAAGCAATTAAAAAACTAATTCGACAACTTTGTAGCATTTTTTCTGCTCTTTAAAATGATATAAAAATTGTTGCACAATACAAAAATTCGAAGGAATGTAATGTGCAACAATTTTTATATCATTGGAAAGAGCAGAAAAAATGCTACAAAGTTATAATTAGTTTTATGATTGTACTAACCTAATTAAAGTTATAATTAATTAATTAAAATAACTAATAAATTCCCTACAGTAAGTCTTAGGCTAGTGGGCCAATCAGCGAGCAGACACACGCTTATATGAAAGCGTGTAATTAGTGCAAAGTGGGACCCCCCCCCGGAAGTTACGGGGGGGGGGGTCCCGAGTTAATGAACCGAGCATACCTAGCATGATTTGTACATGCTAGTGTAAGAGTTTCATACTCTTATCTATTATGTACTCTTGGTTATATTGACAGCTATATACGTAAATATTACCAAGAATAATATTATACATTAGTTAAAATTTATTATTAAAGCCCGGTTCAAACCTATGTCCGTTTGTCTGTTTCTGCTGTCCCTTTGTCCGCTTGCCCTCTCACAAATAATAGTAAATATTGCCAAGAATTTTACTTATTAGTTAAAATTTATTTCACTTGTACGCTCTATGCTTCAAAGAAAAAGGGACGGTTTAAGTTTTGTGCTTCGTCCGGTTCGTTGTCGTTCCTGTTTGACACAGCAATTATATAGTATTTAATTTATTGAGATATATATTATCATCTTTTATTCACTTAAAATAAATTGATTTTAAAGTAAATATGTCAGAATAATCAGCTGTGTTTTCGAAACAGGCGCTTGTCGCTGTAGCTTGATCAATGGAACTTGCTAGCACGTGATTGGCTCGCTTAAATGGTTGCCTCGCGTTGATTGGGTGGAACTTCTTTGCTAGGCCCCCCGCAAGAATTTTTCGCCAAGTGTCAAAACATCACTTCATTCAAGCGTTTTCTATATATTCCTACTTTATACGTCATGCCTCCAAAGGTTTCTGCTAAATCCGGCAAGAAATCCGCCGGGAAGCTTAAATCCGGCCGTTCCGGTGACAAGAAGCGCCGACGAAAATCCAAGGAATCGTATAAATCCTACGTATTTAAGGTGCTGAAGCAGGTCCATCCGGACACCGGAATTTCCGGGAAGGCCATGTCGATCATGAACTCGTTTGTGAACGACATCTTCGAGCGGATCGCGGCGGAGGCCTCCAAACTGGCTCACTACAACAAGCGATCCACGATCAGCTCTCGGGAAGTCCAGACCGCCGTCCGTCTCCTCCTCCCCGGAGAACTGGCCAAGCACGCCGTCTCTGAAGGAACGAAGGCCGTCACCAAGTACACCAGCTCCAAGTGGACTGGCAGACTGAAGAAGCTTTGAAGCGCATCAACTCAACTCTTATCCCAACTGCCCTTTTAAGGGCAACCATCTCTAATAGAATTTGTTTTATAACTAGTTTGTTTCAGGAATAGCCATAAAACACCAGATTTCATATGAATATTTTCTTTTCTTAGAATATAATGACATTTTATCCTGATTTCTAATTGGTAAAATGCGGGATTACTAAACGCCACACTTTCTGCTCAAGTTTACATCGTTTCGTTCATTGCACAGGTCTTCATTTCTATGAAAGTATCGTGTTTCGATATAACATTTTCTCGGATTTAGGATGAAATCCAATTTAGAATTTGTATGAGCCGAAAGTTGGGTGGAGGCAGACAGGAGTAGTGTTTGAGGCCGGCCGACGACTTTTGCTCTGGCATACTTTTGCTGACGACTTTTGCTCTGACTGACATACTATTGTCGGAATGTACAATTTTTGGCAATTTCCTTTAATACTAGTCTTGTAGTTGGTCAACCACAGTCGTTAGACAACTCATTTGCACTTTTCCTATGTAAAGACTGTGCATATAAATCAGATAATGCACAGTGCAGCGTGCGTATAACTGAGTTATACGCACGCTGCACGCTGGGAAGCCTGTCCCTAATCTAAATTGCTGTAGCATACAGTTTCCTGCATGCTACAGCAGTGTGTACAACAGAGCTCCAACCTAGACAGCTCTGCTGCACACCAAAAAGTAGGCCTCCCAGCCATGTTCTTTGTTTATTGTTACAATAGATACGGCATACAGTATACAACAAAAAACAGGTTTAGATTTAAGAGAATTTAATGTTCTTTCTGAAGATTTGCTCGAATTGTCGTATTTTTCAGAAAATCTTAGTCCTGAAAATTTCTCTTATTCAGAAAATTCCCTTCCAAATCTTCCAAGGCATTGCATATCTAGAACATCCACTAAAACAAAAACAAGGTCATAAAAACACTGCAAAAATACAATTTTTATTAGTTAACAGTTAACAATTACAAATCATAAGCTAAGACAGTCGAGCAGATTTTTCCGAATATTGGATTCTGTGTTCATGATTTTTTAATTTTTATGACCATAAAAATTTTGTTTTGAAAGAGATTCGTTCCCATGCTTACTGGACTCAGTATTAGTCTAATGTTTTGAATTTGGTATGGCGAATTTTACCTAATTGCTAAGAAAATTGATCTGGGCTGACTTCCAGAAAGGGAAAAACAAATGTTTATTTCCTGATTCGGATGCCAATTCTCGAATATTTGCTATCAGCATTGCCAAAGTTGGCTTGTTTGGGAAACTTTAATGGATTCTCCTTTATGCAAATTACCTACCCTAACGGAAGTGGAATTTGGAATTCCAGTTCCCTATTCGGGGACAATCCGATTGACTATCTTTGCTGCCACAGCCCACAGTAATGCACATTTTGCAAATTGCTACTGCATATGCCCCAGTAAATACATGCTCTTAATTTAAAGATGAAGGAATAAATTTTGTCTCTTGCCGTCTAAACGTTTTCCATAAGAAGAAATGCTTATTTTAAGCAATTTTTGCAATTTCCTGCTGATATTTTCGGTCTCTGCTTGCTCTTTCTAAGACATCACAAAACTAATCTTCCCAGCAGATCGGATCCGCAACAATACTCAAACGCTAGACTGATCAATTGTAGGAATTACAGAAAGAATGTACGTTTTGCAGTCGTTACCACAGATACTGAAGTCTTACAAATGTTATGCCATTTGAAGGAATAATTTCAGAGAAAAATTCGACCATTTCCTTTGCTTAGTCTTATTCCATTCCAAAATGTTGTTACAAAATGTTTAGAGTTGGAAAGAAAATTTTAATTCTCAGTGGGGATCGAACCCACAACCTTCAGTTTAAAAGTAAGACGCCCTTGACGACTGCGCCATCGGAACTGACACAAAGGCTGCTTCCAGTTCTGCCTTTAAAGACAAGCCGCTGCATGTGAAGTCTAGGATGGGAACGCCCGTGTGCTTGGATTTTTGCCAGCCACTGAAGCCCACGACTTTGTGTTGTGCACAATTTAGCATAAAGCTTGTCTTTAACGGAAGTGGCGTGACAAACCAGTTTGTGTCAAAAGTAGCATGCATTGCTTAGGTGACTGCTGGCTGAATTTTTGTTTTCAGCCAGCAGTATACAATTTTGAGGCCGCCCTTAACTGGGCGGCAATTTCATCTGCTGTTTCATGGCAATAGAATTGCCTTTTTTGTCTTTGGGCGCAATTTGTTTGCGCCCAAATTTTGCTATTTAATGCGATTTTCCTGGTGGTTTGCAGCTTAGCTCACTGGACTCTTTGGATCTCCAGCTGCCTGACTCGCAGCGAATTTGCCTTAAGCAGTCTGCCTCACTGCTCTTTCAACAGAACAGCGACAATGTCGCAATTTTTGCTGAATCTAAAAGTTTCGATTATATTGAAATCTAGGGTCCCTTTTAAAATTACGTTAAATAGGAAATGAAAATGATCTGAGATTAGGGGGAGGGACCTTTCCTGGGGGACCTTGGGCTCAGGAAAAATTTCTCAAATTT
>JASAND010013636.1:0-14728 GCA_030248195.1 Trissonchulus latispiculum
TCAGAGCTGAAAATAATTATTAAGTGTTCAATATTCAGAGTTTTCCACAAAAGATATTTTCCAGTAATAGAAATTTTCACACAATCAGAATTGCCGGTGCCTTAATTAACCCTTAGAATTTTGAGATCATCTAAAGCACAAGAAGCTGTCCTCTATCAAATCTCAATCCTTTGCATAGTAATCGGTAAGAGACGTACCAAATATTCTTCGGATTTCTGATATTTTATGCAGACAGAGAAAGGATTAAAACAAAAAATATTAACAAAAATAAACTTCTTAGAAAACCTGATATTCATCATATAAACCTATTGGCCTATTATAGGAACAGCATGCAGTGACAGTGGAAACTTATTTCACGATTCTGTTTTTCAAATTGCTGAGTACTGTAACCCAATACACAAAGTATTATAATTAGTACAAGGGCTTGTAAGAAGTCCTTACTATTGTGGTAGATAGTTCAAATACCTCAAATCGTCACAAAGAAGCATCTAATTGGGGGTCCTGAGAGAACAAATTTATAAAACTGCCCAATTTAGACATATATCCAGAATTTAGTCACCGGAGCCAAACCCAAGAACAGCGCTATATACTTTCGTAATTTCAGGTGAGCAAAATGTCTTTGTGATAATTTAATCAAGCATTCTTGTTTTTTACCTGGAAGCGCCCAAAAAGTACACAGAATAGAAAATCAGGATAATTCAAGAGACTTGGACTGTGGTCTGCGGACTATTAACAGTCCGAGAATATAGTAGCGGAATAGCAGAAAAGATTAACTACTGAATTCCCACTCAAAAAATTGATTTAAGTTTCTGCTTTAAGGCAGCTATTCTTAAGCTTTGTCTATAGTCCAGACTAAGTCTGAACTCAAGCCTAAGGGCCAAAAGTCAAGTCTATGTCAGCGGTTGCAATGATATCCGGGAGAGGGGTCGGGCCTTGTCACTCCCACTGCTAAAAGTACAATATTGAACATGAAACGTCAAAGACATGTTCAACTTGTAACAACTCTGGCGGTGATTAAGTAATTAACAAGATATACTGCATTCAAGTTGTTTATAATGATAACAATTTGGGGCAATTATTTTGACGAAAATTTCCGGTGTGGGTAGATGCCAAAGAAATAAATCCAATGTTTATGTTGTTTGCTGTAATTCCTAACCTACGCTCCTTTAAGCTTTCTTTTGTTTCCACTAGAAAAAATCCGCAAAAAGTCGCAGTCCAAGATAATTCATTACTATGAAAGGTGACTCAAAATCTATTTTGGTCCAAATTATGTTAGTGAAGCAAGCGCACTGGTTAATGTGTCTGCTGCAAACGAGGCGTGGCTGTTGTTAACACAATGGGCGAGCGCAAAGAAAGTGCACAAAGTTTTTAAATTTTTGCAAAACTCTTTTTAACTGCATTATTTCTATCTAACGTCCTATTCCGATTGTAGTTCCATAACAAAGTTTTTCATGTACCCCTTGCGTCACCCATGAAATCACCGTAACTAGTGCGTAAATTGTCAAGTTTTTACTGAAAAACTGAAAATACTGATGTTTTAAAGGTGGTCTCTGCATTGAGCAATAGAATATCAATGGTCCCGTCGAAATTCGGATCCGGATTTTTTTTGACCCAGCCATATCGGCAACGGATTCCTTCCGTTTCCGTTCAAATTTATGACAATGAAGAGGTTTGAAGTTTCTCTAATTTTATTATCATGCAATAAAATGTACAGAATTTATTTAAAGTTGTATATCATTATAATATTCGCCTTATTCGGTTACGATTAAGCTATGTAGTTGAAATTGGCTCTAGTTTAGTGGACTTTAGTTATGCAGTTCTGCAAGTCTCAAAACGATGAAATAAATTTGTTTCATTGCGCCAATTAGGTAATAACTTTGATTAGGTTAGTCGCAATTGAAGACTTCTAAATTTAATGCAGCCTAGTTTTCCTGTTTTAGCTTGACTTGCAGCACAAGTTTCCAGATGGCCCCTCGTCGAGTTCACATCACAACTGAGCTGACAACTGTGGAGACGCCCCCAGACCTTCCGTGTAATCAAGTGCAGAGCGTTTTCTGTCACTAGACCGGAGAGCAGAGCGTTTTCTGTCTCTGGAGACTAGCAACTTCATTACAAATGTATATATTTTCTGAACCGTCATGGCATGAACTTTCTTTTGGTTGAAAAAAACTTTAAAAAATTAAGATTCATCAAAAGAAGCCGACTTTTAAGTTTTGAAAGATTGGTAGACGCCAGGAACTAGCCGTTCGGTGGAAAATTAGTCCTTGTCCCAGACATTCTGAATCCCGAATATCAGCTCATTTCGTCAAAAATTGCGATAGTTATTCAATTTCTTTGGTTTTCAAAATCCTTTGATCTTTGCTGTTTTTCCAACTTTAACTGGATATTACTCGCGACTCACTCAATGGAAAAAATTTTCAAGTGGATTTCCAGGACCGCTTACGTGTCAGCTTTCATGTGATGCATGTGGTTTTTCAAAACTTGAAAGTCGATATTTTCGAAAAATACCACTTTTTGTCCGAAAATTTCGGCAACGCGAATCCAACAAAAGCAAATAAAAGTAGCCTAATTATAAAGTTTAAGCTGACCTGAATCCAACGATATAACGTTTTCGTGGCTACGACTTACATTTTCCCTGCAATGACTTTTTAAACAATTTCCCTATTTCAGCTGTTGTGCTATGTCGCATTGATTTGCCGCAAATTGTGTAAACTAGCCAAAAACCAGCTAAAATGCGAAATTGTTTAAAAATTCGTTGCGGGTGCTACATAGGTCGTAGCCACGAAAACTTTATAGTGTTGGACTGAGCTCAGATTAAACTTTATGATTATGCTATTTTTACTCACTTTTGCTGGATCCGCATTGTCGAAATTTTGGGTCAAAAATGGTATTTTTCAAAAAAGTCGATTTTCACATTTTGAAAAACCACATACATCACATGAAAGCTGACGCGTAAACGGTCCTGGAAATCCATTTGAAAAGTTTTTTTATTGAGTAAATTGCGAGTAATATCTAATCGCGAGTAATATCCATCTCAAAGTTGGAAAAACGGCAAAGATCAAAGGATTTTGAAATTCGAAAAAATTGAATAACTATCGCAATTCTTGACAAAATAAGCTTATATTCGGGATTCAATATATCTGGGACATCTGCTAATTTCCACCGAATGGCTAGTTCCTGGCGTCTACCGATCTTTCAGAACTTAAAAAATCGGCTTCTTTTGATGAATTTTAATTTTTTTAAATTTTTTTCTACCAAAAAAAGGTTTATGCCATGATCGTTCAGAAAATATATACATTGCAGCAGCAAAATGTACCGGTAATTCAGTATAAACAAAACAATGTCGTTCCCTACATTTTTGGTCAGACTTACACTGCTTCAGTCAAATCACGGCGGCAACATCAAAGAGAGCCAAAAACTAGCTGAAATAAGGGATGTTGTTTAAAAATTCATTGCTGGCGCAATATAAGTCGTAAAAACAACAAAAGCTTTATATCGGTGGATTCAGGTCAGCTTGAATTTTATGATTATGTTATTTTTACTCAATTTTGCTAAATCTGCTTTGCCAAAATTTTGGGTCAAAAAGTGGTATTTTTCAAAAAAATCTACTTTCAAATTTTGAAATATCACATATACTATTTTAAAGCGGGCACCTAGGCGGTCCTGAAAATCTAATCGAAAAATTTTTCCGTTGAGCGAGTCGCGAGTAATAACCAGTCAAAGCAAAAAGCTGCAAACATCAAAAGAAATGGAAAAACGAAATTTTGGAATAAAATATTTATTTCTCAACCGATTTTTTTCGTTCTTGTGCCAATCGATGCGTCTTCGGACGGAACACTTTTTCTGAAAGAAGTTGAGTTGAATGAGTTGAATAGCTTGAACGGTCCGAAGAAATTCCCCAAAAAACCGATATTTTAAAATTTTTGAAATTTTAACAAGTTGGCCCCAAAAGGGGCAGTATTCCTTTCTAGACCTGTATTTATAATCAATTACAAATATTGTCATTGTTGGAAGCTCGTGTAGAAGCTTCAGGTTTACGTTACAATTTCATTTGACTTCCTTTTATTTCTTTTGATATCCATTCTCTATTCTTTCTTGATGATCGCCATAACGATCAGGAAGAGTAGGCCTATACTTGCCATGACATAATTGGGCTGCACTTTTGATGTTCAGCGCAAGTTAGTACCTTGTCACCTAACGCACTATGTGTATTACTCCCAAGTTACACTGGTGCCCAAAAATCTGCAACCGTTTAGATGGCTGACAGTCGAAGACTGCGGGAAGTTTGTAAGTTGTGCTGCTTAAATAGGATCTTAACCTAATTTGCATAATCTGAATGCAAAAAATTACCTAAGCTAGCCCTGTGTTGAAGATAGGGATTCTAAATAGAGAAATGACTCACTATGCACTAAACATATAAGTTTCCTTTTTATAAATTCCTGCTCCAGCAGGAATAAAAACTTTCAATTTTATAAAAATGTTTGTCTCCCTGCAAGGATTCCAAAATATATGGTTTTATGAGATTACGACGTATATTGAGTTCACTGGAGGCCTTACAGATTTTGTACACACATTTTTGTGTCAGACTTTAGTTCAAAGGCAATGAGCCCAAGGACTGTCCCCGCAATGAATAGAAAAGTAAAATCTGTCCCCATTAAATGTACAACATCCCATTTCTTTATATTATCTATCACTCTAACGCAATGCGCACGTCAACATACGTGTAGCTACGAAAATTTATATTATTATTCTATAATACGGACAAAAGTGTTGAAAGCTTCAGGCTTATTGTACTTCCGTTAGCATTATGTATATATCAACGAATATTATTATTCCATAATACCTACAAAGAAGCGTGAAAGGCTTCAAGCTTAACTATATATGGAAGGGCATAACTTTTTTAGAAAATTCGAGATAGCATATTTAAACTCATATTGAGAGCAAACTAAATATTTTATTGCTATTGCTTGTCGGAAACTTAACTCTAGTCAAATTATCAAATTCAAAATTCAAAATTTATCAAAGTTATCACCATTCAACAGTACTGGGTGATTGCCGAATGCCGGTTCGACCAACGGCCGGCCAACACTCGAGCAACGCGTTGGCCGTCGGCCGTATCCGAGAATTTCCCCGACAATTGGCTGCAACTGTATCCATTTAAAATAAAGAAGAGCAGCAAAATTTTGGCAATGTTTTGGAGTTTGCAAGAAAAATTCCCATCTGGGCTTGAAAACTGCACGTTAGCCGCCGGTTGGCCAGTCGTTAGCCGTTGGCCGTTGGCCGTTGGCTACTACCCGTCCAATGGCCGTTGGCCGACCAACGCCCAAAGTCCGGCCAAGCCAATTGACTTGACCGACGAAAAATCCAGCCAACGCCCAACACTATTTCACTATTCATTGTACACTCATTTGGAGGATTAGTAGCATATACATATAGAGGAAACCGAGTCTAGAGTTTGAAACACAGGGTGAAAAATACAGAGTACAAAAATTCAAGCTAACTAAATAAGCTTCAAAACTAAAAGAATTCAACACAAATATACTATTTCCTGTTCTTTTTTAGCCAAAATTAAACTCAAAACTTGTCTTCAGAAAATCTTCCTTTTACAAATACAGCTCAACAGCTCAAATGAAATTGTTTTGCTTTCTAGGAATATCTTTCTGATACTGGATTAGTACATGCTCAGCTCAACAAATCATATTTGGAGAAGAATGACTTAACCTTCATTGCATCGGTTGGATCGTTGACCTTGTTTTATAAGTCTAAAATAACTTTTGCACACCTGGCACTCCCATTTAATGATCTAACGCCGAAACCAAAACGATTGAGCCGTGGTATGATTCAGCCAACCATTATTGGGATTGAGCCGCCTATTGTTAATTAGTACAGGACATTTTATTATGGGAGTGCTAAATTTCACTTATCACTCCCATGATTGACCCATGATTTGAAAGCTTGTAGAAAAATTGTACACAATGACTTGTGATTGAGCCACCAATGTATTTTCCAATATTTGTACGTCCCTGCATTAATAACCTAACTCAGAAATTTAAAAGTTGCAGTTTACCAGTTAACGGCCAATACAAGTTGAGGACTACTAACCTACAGCTTACAAAGTGTCATTTGTAACTTTGTTTAAGTTTTGATGAATTGTGAGCAATCAAAATAACATCACAATTTCACTAGTGTTTAAACCATAGGCGTAACGGAGATTTGGGGTGGAGGGACCTCCTCCAAAATGTGTCAGGGGGATTTTTAAAACAACACGACTCTCCCCCAAACTTCCTATAAATTTCTCCCGTTTTATATGTTAAAAATCGCACTTTCAGCCATCTTTAGCACTTTGCATGCCCAAGCAATTTTGGCCTGCTTTCATGGAACGCCCACGCCTTAACACACTACAGAAGCTTAAAGACGAGCACAACACCTTACGCTGAACTAGTATCTATTAAACCTTAACGATGCGTACATAGGACGCCCCTAAACGCTTACAGTATTTAAGCAGGACGCCCTTTATTTCAGAAACAATGTTTTAACATAGGAGCCATGGCCCATATGTGGGCCATGGGTGTCCAGCGACAAGATGCCCATGGCCCATATATGGACCATGGGCATGCAAACTGTTAAGGACGTAAACCATTAAAGCTTGCCGTAATCTACGCATTTAACAGTAGTCTCAAAAACCTCGAAAACTTGATTACCATCATTTTTGTAAGTCAAACTTGATTGCTACCATTTTTCTAAGTCCAAAAGAAGGTTAACGCTGAGTCAGAAAGTGCATGAGAAAGTGCAAAAAACAGTTGAAGATATGAACAATAACAATATACTTAGGCCTTAGATGTGAAAAGTTTTGTAAAAATTTATCGTAAAATACTTATTTTCGGCTAATTTCCGTTGCGCGACTGCATACCCAGTTCTGAAGACTACTGCCTCATAAATTTCTGAGGGATGTTTAAATAAATTATTGGGGCTACCCCCGTTTTATATTTATGATCAAGACTCCCCACATATGTATCGATATACTAATAATCTTATTATGATATAATTGGAGGAAACTGTGATATGCAGTGAGGAAAAGGATTGGCTTTAATTAATTCCAGATCACAACTCACTTCCTCAGTTCAATTCACATATGTAACGGATATTTTCGTTGAGAATCAAGTGGACCATGGTCTGGGTAAATGTTGTCTTTTCAGAGTATACGTGTGATCAGCATATTCTTTAGGGAGGAGAGGCTTCAACCTGAAACGTGTTTAGCAACGGATTTTCTCTGATTTACGAAGATGAATTTACTTAATTTCACCCACAATATTCAACACGGAGCAAATGAAACATGGGCGAAATTGGTGATGATAAAAAGCGGGGGGCTTTGGAACCTCCTCCGTGGGAAATCCGATGGACATGGACCCCATCAAATGGAGATCCCCACAGGTGTCCCCTGGCATCCGTCTGGTTAGCGGCGTAAATGGGTTCCAACCTCCCGGGGACACGGCATAGCCATGTCGGATCAACACTGAAGCATCCGGAGACCTTAAATTATGCTACCGAGCGGTGTGGTCCGCTCCCCCACGTCTTTTTCCTGACGGTTGTTCCGATGTGTAGACCTGCCTGTCGAAGGCGTGTGCTGGACTGCTGGTTGCAGACATGCCCTCGCATGGCTTCTAAGCTGACGAGCCCGGAACAACAACAACAACAACAACAACATGATAAAAAGCGGAGCACCGTATACCCATAGAGAAATCTACGTATTTGGATCTTGGCTGGATCTTTTTTATTATAAGGTCTAGCAGAGAGCTTATTGTACTTTTTTTAGTATTAGTATTTATTGAAAGTCAACAGATTAACAAACATGAAAAATTAATCATAATAGAACTAATTAGCTATTCAGAACAACACACATTTGTAAATCTAGTACATTCTGACATATTAGTGACTGACGATGGTCGAGTTGGGCCGATTATCGATTGATACTATCCGACCACCAGATTCAACCAAAAATATTACCTCCGATATATTTCTTTTGAAACTAGTTAGAGAAGGACTGAGTACAATTTCAGGCCTTAAGCTGTTCCTCTTACGCTAAAGACGTTTTTTTGCACATCAAGTCTAGCGAAGCAGTGTTCAATTTGAGAGGGTGACCCCTGGTTGCTGATGCATTACTTACACAGAAGAATTCGTGGAAGTTAAGATCAATCAAATTATTTACTATTTTATACACTAGGATTAAGTCCTTATGAATACGTCTAGTCTCCAATGTTGTCAGCTTTAGCTGTTGTAAACGCTGCTCATAGCTTAATTCTTTTAGTCCAGGCAATCTTTTTGTAAACATTCGCTGAACTCGTTCTAGTAGATTTATGTCTTTCTTTAAGTTCGGACTCCATACTACACTATCGTACTCTAATTTAGACCTAATAAAGGTAATGTATAGTTTCAGCAAAAACTGAACGGAACGACAGTGAAAATTTCGAAAAATTAAATTTACCATTTTGAAAAAATTTTCGCTAACTGTTCTATATGCTTTGAAAGTTTTAGATCAGGAGAGACTAGTAGTCCAAGATCTTTAACTACGCCAGCTTTACTGATTTGGTTGTTTTAAACCAATACGAAAAGTTCTCATTTTCATAACCTAAATAAACTACATTGCACTTTTGAAAAGCAACTTTCAATTCATTTGAATTGCTTTAATCAGCGATACTGTTTATATCTGACTGAACTTGAGGCCAACTTTGGATAGTATTTGAATATGTGAGATAAAATTTCGTATCATCCGCAAATACTTTTGCAGCCATGAATTTCAGACATTCTTCAATATCGTTCATAAAAATAAGAAAAAGATGTGGTCCAAGAATACTACCCTGAGGTACCCCGGAGGTAATGTTCGTAATTTTGGACTTTGCATTACTTATTTCCACGTAGTGTTTGCGCTTTTTTAAATAATCTTCAAACCATTTATACAATTCGCCTTCTATTCCATAAGCCTTCAATTTATTTAAAAGCAATTTATGAGTCACTGAATCAAATGCCTTTGCTATATCCAAGTATAAAACATCTACCAAACTTTTTGAATCTAATGCCTTAGTCCCTTCATTCAAAGTTTGCAACAGTTGACTTATTGTAGACCGCTTTTCTCTAAATCCATGCTGATTACTAGAGATTAGTTGGCAAGCTTCAATAAATCATATGAAACTTTCATCCACTATGGATTCCATTGTTTTTGCACATGAGCACAACAAGCTTATAGGGCGATAGTTTCTGAAATCATGTTTGCCATCTTTTTTTAAACACTGGTATCAATTTTGCTATTTTCCACTCATCTGGCAGCTCAGATGTATCAAAGAAGATTACTGAGAGTGGAAATGCTATGGACTCCGCAAACTTTACTAAAAACCATTGCGGAATGCCATCGGGTCCATATCCATAGCTAAATTTGGGCTTTAGGTTTTCTGAGTGCTTCAATACGTTGGGCAGGCTAGTCGCAATCGGTTAAAATAGCGCCCGTTCGCTGAGAAATACGAATATTTTGGTTATCATCAACTACATAAACAGAAGTAAAGTAATCCTTGAAAGCGTTCGCCTTGGCCAAATCATCAACTACTAAGTCTTGCTCATTACTTTTAGTTATTGGAATTTCTGATTTAGGTGTTAATCTGGACTTTACATGCGACCAAAATTTAGTTTCATCCTTTGACTGTAAAATCTTATTTTCAACATTATAGACGTCATTACGTTTCAATCTGCGTGAGTATCTTGCTGCAACATCCCGCTTTGTTTTGTTTGCTAAAGTTGGATTTTTGCGATACACTTTATGCAATTTTTGCTGACGCTTTGTGATTTTATTGTTGATACATACTATTTAGCTTTATAACGAGTTAAACCACATAAGGGCACATAAAGTGTAATAATTTCCAAGATTTTCGACTTGAAAGTAGACCATTTCCCATTGCCATCTGCAGAGGTAGCAAGCAAGTCTGCCCAGTTTACAGATTGCAACGCATTTGAAGTAGCAGTGCAGTTTGCTTTTTTAAAATTTAAAATTTTTAAATTCAGATCACCCAGAATAATAACTGGATAATCTTTTTCAGCTCTTAATTCGTTTAGTTCTGGCATAAATGCATGGACTGAATCTCTCAATACTGCAGACGGAGTTCTATAAAGGAGCTAAAATTGTACTAAAGTTTGCCTTTTCATAATAACGTTGAATACCAAAAGTTCATAAAATTGGATTGCAACAGACTTTTGAACTACTCCCTTTATGGATTTCGGAACCAACATCATAATTTCCCCACCAAATCCAACTCGAACAACATCGTCGCAACGATATATTGCATGATGCTTCAAAAATGATAAATTACAATCACTAAAATCACTATTAAAGAATGTTTCGACAACAAAAAATAAAGTGTCCGTTTTAGTATAAGACAAAAAGTTCAATTCAGTCAATTTGTTTCTCGCGCGTTAAAGTATTCAAACTCCAGCCAAGTTTTACGGCATCTCACCTGTTGACCGTTTATTAGTTTCCCTCCTCCCCTGACCCTCCACCAGCATTCACAACATTACCGTTTGCATTCTTTTTCACAACTTTAACAATCCTCCCATTTCTAACTTTAAGATCGGTCTCTCCTCCTTCTTCCTCTCGTTTCTTGATTTCTTGGCGCAACAAATAATCTCGTTCCCGCTCCTTAGCTGTGAGATCGGGCCGCACAAAGGGTTGGAAATCCTCTGGTGACAAAGATTGTCAGCCTGCATGATGGCTGTTGCCCTCGTCAGAAACATACGCCGCTCGACAACCATTCTATCTCCAAAGCAGACTTTCATGATTCTGCCGCGATTCGGATGTTTACGTCCATCGCGAAAAACAGACGTAATCGATGACTTAATGCCAATCGTGTCGCAATAGGTCTCGACGAGGGACCGGTCAGCCACCATTTGCAGCTGTTCAGACTCAGCTTTTTCAGGCAGGTCTGCAATAACTAAGTTATTTGCTTTACCCTTTCGTTCAAACAGTTCCTGGACAAGTTCAGTAGAAGCCTTCACAGCGGCTTCTAACGCAGCTTTGGTCTGGCTCCCTGAACTGTCCTTGGTTGAACGCGGACCTAATTTGGTTAACATTTGGACCATCACCATTTGAGCCAGGGTCATTAGTACCGAAAAACAGACGATTCTGATTCCCAACAGCGGCAAAATTAGATTTCTGCTGCTCCGTCAAAGTTGGATAACATAATTTACAGGCAAAATTTGAATTGACATCATTTATAGCAAGACTTAGATCTTTCACAGTCAATAAGGTACATTCGTAATGAATGAAACGGCAACAGTTACAGCATTGCACCATAGCCCGGTGATCAGCGGAACCACAGAAGCAGGGCTCATGGGTAACTTTCTTAGGAGGCATCATAAAATCGTTAGTAAAACTCAAAATATCGATAAGCTAAGAACAGTTCGTAATTAAACACACACAGAAACTTGTTACTGTACAAAGATGAAGAGAGCATAAATTTGTACACAGCCATCCAGAACTAGTTTTCTAGACAGAGCCTAGAACTTGGCGAACTTTAGAAGTTTGTTTGAAGCCCATTTGCACTTCTCTAAGTTGTACCGCTAGGCTGGTATAATGTGAAAAGCAGCGGAGGTAACCCAATGAGGGAAAACCCAAATGGGGAATATAAGCCCACCCCTCACAGCATACATATGGGCATACTATTTCGAGTAGCAACGTTTTGGTTCGTCTCGAAAAGCGCTATTAAGATTAAATCCAGGCATAAGTGGAAGTTGTAGCACTGCCAGGTCTGCTCTCAGAGATTTGTATGCAGACTAGCAGGCGAAGCTCTGAGTGAAGAGCACCAGTGCGCGAAGCGCACGAGTGCCCTTTACTAGGGCTTCGCCTGCAAGTGAGATCACAAATTTTTGTCAGCAAGCAGTACTACAGCTGGCTTGTACTAGGGCTAAAAAAGCCAAAAGACTTTCGTCTTCTGGAATGTCTGGAATTTATTCGAATTTTTAGCAGTTTAATTGCTATTAAACCTAATTTGCATATTTATGCTGGCGGAAAGTATATAAGGAGGAAAAATTCTAGATCAGTGCAATCAGATCTGCGGGATGCAAGAAGCCTCGCAGCACACTCCGACAAGACGACAGGAGAGCAGCGAATGCTTGCCGTGCAGTACAATTGTACTGCACGATATATATCTATATAGCGTGCAATTCAATTGTACGCACGTGGTTGTAGCATTGTTCGGTTACACTGATCCATGTCACAACAGTTGTTCTGTTTTTTGAGTTAGATTCTAGTTTGATCCGTTAGCAAACATCCAGAATCCCGTCCAATACTCCATTGTCCAGGAACGCTCACATGTCTTAAAAATTGTCGTAGCGCTATTCTGACACTTCCTGTGCAAAATTCAACTAATTTTTAGTTTAGCGGAAATTTTTAGTTAGTATAAATCAAAGCCCCGATCTGGTTAGATCTTTTGAGATCTCATGTAGCCATGAGATCATACTTCGTTATATATGTATGAGTGCGCCGACTGCGTCTAGCGCTGTTTATGATTTATGTTTAAGTCTATATGCTGGTGTGAAGATATTTCTACTATTTCAGCCAATTTCTATTCAAATTAGAGAAATCTTACACAACCGCTAAATGCAAGGTGATGTGTACAGTCTCTGGCTTGACTAGCTAATCTCGCAGTATAAAAGGCGCTCACACAAAATTCTCACTCTCAGTTCTAAGTTGTAGTTCACGGGGAAGGTGGGATTTTTGTTGTCCTTGCCACCTTTAATGTTACACCGATTTTATGATTCTCTGCCTTTTTTGTGATTTCCGGTGAAGGTTTGTCTGCGATTGTTTCTTTTCTTTTTTTGTGCTGTCATAAAACATTTTTGGTGCCTATTCGCTTTGCAGCGAAATCAATTTGTTAGTTATTTTTGTGGATTTTCCAATGCCTCTTTCTCTAATAAATCCGCGCCACTAATTAGGTTTTACTTTCTTCTATAATCGGCTTACGAGCAGAGTCGGACTTACGCACACTCCCAAAACCTGCAACCTTTCATTTATTTCCGAGATAATTTAGTCATATCTTTACACTGGGAAGGTCTTATTGTGCTTAGAGTTAGTAGGTTTAATAGTGATGTATTTTATGATAAATTTGATTTCAGATGGACTAGAAGTCTCAGGAAAGATTTGTTCTAGTAGGAATAAATATGGAACTCAGTCCACTACGTGCCCCTTGCTGTTCCTGGATCTGTGAGCGGTGGTAGAGGAGGAGGACGCAAGGGGCAAACGAAATGTTAATCTTTAGGATGAGCGAAAATGTCGAGCACTGCCTTCCGGGCTGAGGGGCACTCAACATATTTAACTTGTAGGAAACCTTGAAGATTAGAGTGCCTCCAATTATGTATTTTATGGATATAATAACTCCATCTGATGGTTAACTTATTGTGTATATATATGCACCGGATGTTGTTTACGTTTACGTCATATTTCATATGTTTCAAATCTTCACGTTAGAATTGCATCGATTATATTTTGGTTGTGCAAATTGGTTTCGTTTGTTGATATTACTATTTGGAAAATTGGAAGAAGTGATTCTCAAGAAGGAAATATTATTTTAGATTAAGATTAAAGATTAAAGCATAGCAATTAGAACAAACATCCAAAACGGAAACATTTACCCAACAGAACTCTATGATGTTGACGCAGCTCCAGCATACGTATAGATTGTGCGTAGATGTAGACATTAAATATCGGAAAATAAATTGGCGGCTCAATCACAAGTCATTAAGTAAGATTTTCCTACAAACTTTCGAATCATTGATCAATCATGCGAGTGATAAGTGACATTTAGCACTCCCATAACAAAATACTTTTTACTAATTAACGAAAGGTGGCTCAATCCCAATAACGGTTGGCTCAATCATACTACGACCTACGAAGTTTGGTTCAATCGGTTTGGCATTGGCTCATTAAATGTGAGTGCCAGGCTTACGTACATACGTCTGAAATCTGTGTGATTTTCGACGTGTTTAAAATACGGAGTTGATGTTCAAGAGTTGTTCTTTATTTATCAGTTAGTAAATTCAGTTAGCTAATTTCGTTAAACTGTATCTTTGGCTAATTTATAATTTCAGTGGTTTTCAGTTAGCGTAATTTTTCAATATGGGCTTGAGATTGAATAGTTAATATTTTTTAATATGTTAAAACCCCAATTTTCGTTTCAATTTATAACTGGAAATGGTCAGAACACAAAATTCAGTAAGCACTGGGGACAGAAAGCGCAGAATGCATGAATCGCATGAACGTTTGCATCCAAGCGAGAAATCTACGGATCTTAGAAAAGTTAACCTGGCCAGAAAAATATTTGTGGCATGTACACTCTCTGCTTCACCAATTTCATGTCAACTTTAACTTTTTATGAGAACCGTATCGTAACCAACAGTATATGATTTAAGAACAGCTTGCTATTATAGGCTGATGAGATCAAAACAGTTTGTGGAAAGGTTTCAAAATGCTCAACTCAAAGTGCCGATCTACCCGTTCTAACCCTTGGTAGGTTTTGCCCCACTAACTAAGAACTTAGGTTCCAATAAACCATGCGTCAGTTAAAACCAAATGAAAAGGCTAACTTCCCTGTGCAATTATCTCATTTTCTCTTTTATGTTTCGCACTTTGTATGTATCTTGTATCTTTTTCAGATTATCGTTAATATCTACCAAGAGTCAAGACACACAGTAT